>JAMKCH010066960.1:0-84719 GCA_023653785.1 Ophioderma brevispina
TGTGCGCAATTAAAAGGAAAAAAATAGATATTGAATAATTGAGTTATATTTAAAGTAAGCATACTGTAAAGGTCACATATGGTCAGGTGGGTTTAATTGCTCCAACACTACAAAGGCTACAAAAACAATCAGATTTGGGGTTTAATATAGACCCTAGTGCAAAATATAAACTAAACACCTTTTCAGATTCAGAATTTGACATTCAGGAGTACCGCACCAAGGATAGAGTCATGTAAAAGCACAAATGTTGAGAAATTTAAGTCAACAGTACATTGACAGCCCAACACTTATGGGATAGGTGGTGTTTTGACATTTAGCAAAGCAACCTGATAATATTATGTAACATGCACATTAATACAAATATATACAGTACACAGTTTGTATCCAAAGACACTCGTGTATGTACGTACATATACGGGTAAAGCTATTGACGTGGACATGGATGGACATGGACTCAAAACCTTCAAATTAGATAGAGGAATCATTACATTCAGTTCATACATGCATTTTATTTACACATGTGTACACACACATTCTTAAGTATGTATGTGTGTTGAAATATATGCACATGCATGTGCGTACACACACACTTGCACTCACACACATACACTTGCACTCACCTCACACACAACACATTCTTATAATACCACCAAATGTGGGACAAAAACACACAACATGATTTTTTATCATCAAACTGCAGACACACGCACTTGAGTTTTTATCACCTATATAACGGTGGACATATTTAAGTGTTTACTATCCAATTGCAGCCTACAAGTAGGGTCCATACACTTGCAAATTGTACAAGATGTCTATACCTGCCTTGAAATGCTGTTTTACTTCTAGAAACATTCCAGGAACCGCGGACGTCCTCATTCATGTGTGCCTGCACTTAATGTTTGATTTCTCAAGTGTGTATCCTCTTGCTGGTGTTCACATGCACATACCTTGTTAAAGAATGTGTGTGTGCAAGTCAGCTGAAATTGGGTGCAGCCTCTTAGGGCCAGATACCTCCTGGCCCCAGTCATACCCAAATCAATGAATTTGGCCTTAACCAATGGTAGCAGGGTTGAATGTTGGAGTCAATTGTCTTTGATACCTTCATATGGCTATGTAAGACATGACAAATTAACAAACTGTTACAACAATCATCACTGTTCTAGTTGTTTTGTATCCCAATTATTATTTTGCATCAATCTGAAATATTGGCATTTGGGCAGTATGCATATGGGAGTCTGGCACAAATAAATGCATTTCATGAGAAAAAACTAAGTTCTCTAGGTAAACTAAATCAAACATCTCATGTTAATATGAATTAAGGACAAGATCATGTCAGGAGACTGAAGTCGAGACGGATATCATAGCAGGTCCCAATGGTCACAGTACCCAATAGTGTCTGCCTATGCCCTATCTTACCATTATGTGATACTGCTTACACTAACATGATATGAGAGATGTCTGTGCAGTTTTGACACCATTCTCAACTTCCAGTTTTAAACACTGAGCAACAGCATGCATGCTAATGGTAAGTAAAAGTACATTGCAATCCACATAGCGATACCAATTTCCACTGATAAGAATATGCAACTACTTTAGGACACCTCACACAAGAGAAGATACCAGTAGCTTCCCACAATGCATTGCTTCCATTGGCACTTTTTGTACAGGTTGTCATGTGAATCGTTAGAGATGAAACACTCTTACAATGAAATTTGTGATCAGTACTGTCAATTTAGGTATGTTTCATCACTAACGATTCACATCAGTACCTGTACAAAAACCTCCATTGGAAGCAATGCATTGTGGGAAGCTACTGAAATCTTCTCTTACCTCACACCATCCCAGCATATTTGTCAATTTCAATGCATTCTGTGTTTCTACCAATACTTTCAAAGTTCAGAAACACCAAGATTGGTTATATTTTTTACTTTGCCAGTCAATCTGGTGACTTAAGTCAATTGTACATAACTTACAAGGGTGGGGTGGGAGTTGAGCTTTGACCAGGAAGAAAAGCTGGAAAATCATGCTAAAGCAGGCTTTTTTGCTTGCTCACTGAAACATTTTTACCTCTAACAAGGAAAATCTGCCTCAAACACCTCCAAACTGAAGTGACCCCTGTTACACCCCTGTATATTTTTCTTTCATTCATACAACAATAGTTTCTTTCAAATACAGCTTTAAAATAAGGGTCGGACAAGCAAATTCAAAATTTAGCCCATAGCTATGACAGCTTTAAATGAGTATGTAGTACAGCTGGACATTCACGACATAACAGGATAGTGGCATTATCTCCCAAGAGAAGCTGCAACATTGCATATCATGCATATACCTGATTTTGTCTGCAACTTTTGTTCCAGGAGCACATCTACTTGAGTTACCTTGTAGGCTTGTAGGGCACATACTCATTATCTTATAGTAGTAGACTGAAACTTGCACATAAATTTATGCAAGATTTTATCTAAGAGTTTACTTCCCAGAAATAAATAAAAATATAAGTGACAGCAAAACTCACAACAAATGGTTTACAGCAGGACCGTATGCAGGTGGTGCCTGTGGGGGGTGCAGTCACACCCCCCACCAAATTCAACAAAAGGGGAAAAAGGTCCACTTTTTGCTAAATTTTTTGATAAAAGGTTTGTAATTTAGAGAAATTTTGACAAGAAAGTCCACTTTTTGATGAGATGTTCAAAAAGTCCAAAAAAGGACCATTTTAGCAGGATTAAATCCACTTTTTCGAAGTCCCACACCCCCCCCCCAAATGAATCCTGCATACGTCCCTGGTTTACAGAGATCATAGTCTACACCAATGCACCATGCAATCAGAACCAGCAGAAAATCAATTTATGTCATACTTATGCCAATAAGTAACAGAATAAAACATGTAACAAGGAATGCACAGATTTTTGGTTCCCTACCAGAAATCAATTTGTACCTAAATTCCTATCCCACAATGCACCAGAGGTTTAGTGCACATTTCCGGTAAAATTTAGGTACAACAAACAGTTTTTGCCCAATTATGACAGAAAAATGACCGTATCATGACACAAAACACCATAGAATGTATATGCACTATTAATTGGCTATTTATATAGAGTGCATGTTTAATGGTAAAATTTGGTATAGATCGACTTCTGGCTGGGAAACCCAAAATCCATGTGTGACCCTGCTATGAGGCAACACGTAGATGAGCTCCTGGAGCATAAGTTGTAGCCTGAACTTGATATGCTCTGCATCTCAAAGCTCAAAAGACAATAGCCAAATATACAGATGCAGGCAGAACAGTATAACGAATATGACTGTATTGTTTCCGAAACAATGCTCTGGGAACAAAAGGTGACTTATGGGGAACCTACATGACAAACATCACATGAACATGACATGGTGTTGTGAGGACATGCTTCAAATACCCAGACAGTTGCGCATCCCATAATGCATAAAAATGTTACTGTACTTTACACAACATCAATATTTAGGGATAAATAGTGCTTAAGTATTCAAAGAAAAACAAGCCCAAAATCATGTCAAAACATGCTTAAGTATGAACAATTTCTGTGTTAAAAAGAGCACAAAAGTCTGGGTTTTTGTGCTGGGAATATGTTCTGCATGGGTCACATGACCTCCACATATGACCTCATCAATGGGCAACTTTCAAATCTTAGTGCATTATGGGAGTGATTTCCCCAAAAAGAATCTAGATTTCACAGATATTCCAGGAAAGTCCTGGAATATATTAGGGAATTTCTGTGGTAAATTTGGATGAGACAATCCAAAATTAAGGATAAGCCATGTTTTCTAAGCTTGAAGCATAAAGCCAGAGTCCCAGAATAGACTAGGATTAAGTCAGGCTTTCTGGGCACCCCTGCAAAAATGAACAAAAGGCGTTTTTCTATTGAGCAATATTTTCCGGATAAAACCGGGTAAAGGATTAAAACTGGTTAATAGAAAATGACCTTCTCTGGTATTTGCTACTTTTTACCGGGAAATTCTCTCTGGCAACCATCCTTGTTTTGGAAGGAGTTTTACCCGACAGCATACCGGATCACGTCAATAGAAGAAGACCCCGCTCCGCATCAATGCGCAGGCAGTAGAGAAACCGGAAATTGGCCGGGTCACTGAAGCAATGGCACGGCTTACAATTTAGATCAACAACACACGGGTTGATGTATGGAGCAGCGAAACAACTGTAAGTGCTACGCCGTACTCGTTGTGTTCTATAGCGTAATGCTTGGTGCTGAAGTAACTAAACATCTCGAT
The DNA here is from genome assembly GCA_023653785.1 of Ophioderma brevispina. Lineage (NCBI taxonomy): Eukaryota > Metazoa > Echinodermata > Ophiuroidea > Amphilepidida > Ophiodermatidae > Ophioderma > Ophioderma brevispina. Next base: position 4,255 of record JAMKCH010066960.1, read on the forward strand.
TAACTGGACGTCAGATTTTGGGCCAAATATTGTGAATCAACAACGTAATATTACAGAACTGTTCTATCATTCTCGGGAACGGGGTCAATCCACAATGCATTGCAAAATTGACCCGTGAATGAGCTCTACCCGGCAAATTTCACTTGGGTCACTGAAGTCGGCTATTTTCCCCGAATGCTCGCTCCAGTAGAAATTGCCCTCTCTCCACTATCGTGCACTATTTACCGGGGAAATATCTCACCGGGGAAATATCTCACCGGGGAAATATCTCACCGGTAAAATACTGGATGCTCAATAGAAAAATGTTAAAAGACTTCTCAGGATATGCCAAGAATTTTCCTGGCATATCTAGAATAAAATCCTGGGATATACCACTCTCTACATTCCTTAGATTAAAACACTTATCTATCAGATTGTTGTGGGGACAAATGAAATCTGAAAATAAAAGTTATTAATCTATAAATTAGACTGATTTTAATCAATTTAAATTAATAAAGACTTTTAATCCATTTTGATTTTTAAATTATAACAACTTAGATTAAAAACCGATCTGAATGGATTATAAATAATTAAAAATCAATCTAAATTGATTAAAATCTTAATCTAATTTGCAGATTAATAATTTTTAATCTATTTTCAGATTTGTCCCCCACAACAATCTGATACATTAATATTTTAATCAAAGGAATTTGGAGAACAGGAAACCTCTGCAGTGTGATACACATCTCAGGATATGCAAGGTTTCTAGGCTTGAAGTATTAAGCCAATTTAATTTTTGCAATGTTTCCTCTGATAAATAATTAATAGGGATTTACAGAAACAGTATGAAAGTCATGCACAGCTAACATCATAAAATTGATCAGTTTAAGGTTTCAACTTCTGCCTCACCACAATAAAACTCCACTGAAAATCAGTGCGGGATGCAATAGACACAGGCGTAAGTGATTTCCATAAAATGCTGACCCACAGTATCAATGATTGTTAACAACCACACTCACACGCACTCGGACACAAAAACACACACACAATTAAACCAAACATGGCAAATGGGTGAATATAAACACTAAATATGAAATTTAAATTTAAATTGTCAGCTCGAAATGCTTCCAATTGCAATATTGAATTTGACAATTAATGCTGGTAGTATGAAGGGTCTGCAACAAACAGCTGGTAATACAGGCAGAATGGTTTTTGTCAGCGCATATTGATGCTATTTTCTTCCACCTCCGTGTTTGTCTCCTCCCCCCATTTCCGAAATTGGTAATAAAGCCATACTTCAAACACACATAGGCAACCCTTGACCTGGATGATTAGGCCATAATGAATTCTACATTTATCTGTAATACTTTTAAAAGGTATTTAAGGGACAATATCATTGTATCCTGAAAAAATTGGAAAATTGATCCTGACCTAGCCCCATGGCCAAACGCCCATGTACAACGACGCTTAATTTTCATGTGGGAATCGTCCAAACAAAAAGGTTACCAAAAGGATGAAAGGATATCAAAAAAAAGGTGGGTATCTGCCCTTTTATGCTGTGAAACTAACATCACGCAAAGTCACATAAATGTAAAACAAAAACATTTCACAGATTTTTTTTTAGTATGGCCAAACTTCCAGAGATTCCTGCAAATTTCCATAAATCTTGTATCCCGGTTTTAAGACTAAAAGGCTGATCAGAGAGGAAGGAACGGAAGCTAAAACGATCACTGGAGATGATGGCAGTAGTGGTGACTGGTGTCACATCATATAACACTCACATCATTTCTATTTGTCCATGCTCATGTATGTATATTGGAGAATTGCCAATTGACACAGTCCACTGGTGATTAAAGTACTACACAGATTGTTTTTTGGAAAAAATACTATACGGATCTTTGGGAAAATGTACCGACATATCTTTTGTACCGACATATCTCCCGACAGATAACTGTTAGCCATAGTTATACAAAGTACCTGATCCAACGGCAGATTTGATCATTTTTGTAAATTGGCAATTTTGTATTTTCTGTCTGTAAATGGAAAGAAATGACAACACATTATGGGACACTGTGATACCAGCATCTGCTCATGAAACCAACATGCAAGATTAGAATAACTGAAATTTGGGAAATTGAGGGTTTTAATCATAAATAAACTAGAATTTCGCGGTTCTCGGCTTTCGCGCTCGCTATATTCAAAGAATATAAGCTGTGGGCGCTCCATGACCTTTGACCTTGGCACATGACCTTTAACCTCATCAACATATGAGGGATCCCATGGTGCACATATGACACAAGTGTGGTTCCAATTGAACTTCAACTTTTCAATTGAGGTCAATTTTACATTTTTAGCCTATTTTTCAACTTGACCTCACATGACCTTTGACCTTGGCACATGACCTTTGACCTCATCAACATATGAGGGATCCCATGGTGCACATATGACACAAGTTTGGTTCCAATTGAACTTCAACTTTTCAATTGAGGTCAATTTTTTAAAAAACTTAACATTTTAGTGAAACACACATCCACACATACATCCACACATACATCCACACATACACACGCACAGCGGATTGCTAAGTGGTCCTCCAGCTATAGCTGGCGGCCCACAAAAAGAAGCTGTTAAAATCATGAAATGCACCTTTAATGTTTTTGATCCACTACCGATCTTTACCTGTTGTGTCATTTTACACAGACTGGAACTAAATGTAAAGGTTAACCAAAATGATTAATGACACCATCTGACCCCAAAATGACCTTTGATCTCTTTGGACGACCACCCTTTGAAGTGCCATAAGTTCCACAATTTTTTCAAGATTAAATGCAAAAGGTTTACATTATCATTGATGTATGGCAAACAGACGCACAGAAACACAGCTAGACAGAAACAATCCAACAGACACACAGTCTGACAGACACACACCCGACAGACACACACCCCGAGAGACACAGTCAGACAGACACACAGCCAGACAGACACACAGCCAAACAGGCACACAGATAAGTTAACGCAGGTATAAAATAATACAAGAAATGGAGTCGCACAAGTATACCTCAGTTAGCACAGCCAGACAGACACAGCCAGAGACACACAGATGATCAGACAGACACACATCCAAACAGACTTTGCCATTACATGGCCAAATTGCTGCTTCATAATCTAGCCAATAAAAATAACTTTTACATACAATCCCTCAGCATATCTTTAATAACAACCTACTTTTAACGGCTTTATGCCAAAGTATACACTTACATCAACATCACCCTGTATGAAATCACATACACAAACCCTTTGACACAAAATACTCTGCGCTGGCTATCAATTTCGTGTGATTACCAGTCAAGAACTACTCCAAAGACGGGTTCATTTTTCCAGTACATATAATTCCATTCATAGTTGACACACAGCTTCATCAAATATTATAGTTTATCCTGTACTACACAGGCAACAAATTGTCGCTCCACACATCAAATAATTCCTCCTTTCCTAGGCACAATCTGTGGACACAGTTATGAGTAGTTTGTGTTACCATACTGTGCTACTGTGCAAGCTGCATGTGTTATGCCTACACTTTTCCAATCAGCAAATTTGCAAAGTTTGCCAATTTTGTAGCAATCTAACTATAGACCACACCTAGACCTTCAGCAGCTCTTTTTTAATTGCGCTCAATCTTAGCAGGTCACGGGAGGTCAGACAGCCTGACTGGCACACTGCTCGGCAAACACAATCTGAAGTGGCTCTCGACAAATTTGTATTTGACAGCCAAAAGCAAAGAAACAAAGTCATAGAACAATTTTCATTTCGGCAGGCTCGCCTTCTGGCAATGATTCACGTCCTAGCGAAGCACGCAGACCACGGGATAAGTTCAATTTCCTCCAGCTACCTGCCTTATCTATCTTTATACCTGTGGATGTTCTCGTACCCTAGACAATTGAGGCGCTGATATTTTAGACTGACAAACAGAAGATTTGATTAGGAAAGACTAAGTATGGCAAGCACAAAACTTGAACTAATAATTGTCAATGCCCTGCAAAGCTTTACCCAGTAAATATTGCACAAAACGCTACGATTACGCTTATAACTTTGAAATTCAGCACACGAATGATCTGGCAAACAACCTGTGGCTCACACAAGGCAATCTGTTTGAAATTCTGATATAACATGTGTGATTTATTTTCATTTATGATAATTTCATACTACATTCTGCAAAAAGGCTTTCCCTATTGTACCATTGCCTGTCTAAATATTTGCTATTATGTTGCAAACATGGTAAGTCTAACCCTAAGAGCTAATAAACTCAATTCCCAAATCAAAGTTCAGTGACTTCCATTCACAGAGTGATAAAAACCAGGGGGTGTATTTTTTCTAAGTATGAGTGTGATACCCAGAAAGGTCAGTTCAGTGAAACATGTCTTCAATGGATGGGCTACAACCTCAATCTAAGTGTTGCGAATTGATGTCTTGTTCAAAATTTCCCTTCTATCCTTTGACCAATGATGAATCCTGGAAGTATGTTCTCCCCCTCAAAGAAAAAAATACACTGCAATCATCAGACCGCTAATGCTACATGCCGTTGTGGTTTGTGAATGATAACCGCATGACCTTTGACCTTGAAATGTGACCTGTAACCTTTGACCTCATAAATAAGGGTTTGTGTAATATCCATAAACCAAATTACGACCTTTGACCTTGGTATGTGACCTTTGACCTTGGTAGGTTACCTTCTAGGAAAAATTATGAAAAGTGAAAACTTCAGTATTTCTAGAAATAATCAGCCAAAAAAGGTGTTGTTGTGACCACGTGTTCTTTGTTTTTGATGACACACAGAAAAATAAAAAAATGTATGAATATTTGGTATTTCTCTAACAATAAAAAACAAACACCCATCTTATAACTCATCATTTACTTAAGAAATGAAATAAAATGTGTAGATTTTCACAAAATTGCCCAATTTTGGTCCATTTTCTATACTGCCAAAATCAACCCCTGTACAAAGTCCATAGGAATTTGAAAACACATTATGTGACATATCTCCAAAATGCCTTTTTAGAAAAAATTAAAAATTGGCACACATGTTTCTTTCACCAATACCAACATTTCATGAGAATTTCAAATGAGATCTGGGCACGAAGCCATAGCCGATGATCCAACCTTAAGGTTCTCAAGATACAATGCAATGATTTCACACTTTTTCTAGGTGGGAAAAATAATTGAATAGGTTAAAACTGCTAGAGTGGTTCAACACATTTAAGATCGACCACGATGGTAGCTATAGGGCAAGGTTGAAGAACTTCCACCAACTGCGTCAAAAAACAAAAAAAACACACCATGGCAAATACGAAAATATCAACAGCAGTAGTTCTTTAAAGGGGCTGTCGTGATCCCACAGCATCGTCCCTGGCTTACCCTCAAGTAAGTAAGATATTTTATCATAAATAGTAATTGCAATTTTGTAATTTCTGTCTGTAAAAGGAGAGAGATTACAACACAGGGGCCTATGGGCAGTGTGATATAAAGCATGCACACTTAACATCAAAAAGCATTGTAGAATCAACTGAATAATTTTGGAAATAACCTTTCGTGAGGATATCTAGTGCACCATACACAAAATGAAGGTAGCTAGAATTACAAAAAATTGCACTTATAAATGACAGGTTTGTTGGGGGGCAAACTGTATGTTTATCCCTTCCACCAACCGTAGTATAGGGAAGAATAAAGGAAAAGAAAATATCAGCCACCACATAAATTTTCGTACCATCTTGCCAAGAAAGAGGAGTTCTTCAAGAGTCAATCAACCTTGGTTCAATAACCCAGAAACTAAACGCAATCTCCAGACGCAAAGGGTCATGACTTTCAAGAAAGTCGTTCACACAAACAAAGCCAGGGACTGGACTAGTTTCAAGCTCCTAACAATACACGTCGCGGTTCTCAAACGCTAAATCCCCCTGGCGGGAGCGGTTTACAAATTTTTATAAGAATCAGCTGCAACTAACCCCCTTAAACCCAAAGAATCCCCTTAACCCCAAACCCCCCCCCTTAAACCTGGGAAACCCCCCTTAAAAACTCGTGCAACCCACTTTAACCACAACAAGCCCCATTAAGCCCAGACAACACCCCTTAAACCGGGACATCACAATCCCTTTAACCCGTACAGACCCAACTTTAAACCCCCAACAATACCCCTTAAGCCCAGACAACCCCCCTTAAAACCCGGACAACCCATGTGCAACGTCTGCGCAATGCATTCGCACATGCGCGCATACGTGTATGAGCGGGCATGTGTGCACGTGTGCGCATGCATACGCGTAGTATGTGCCACAAAACCACTTATTTAAACCCAAACAACCCCCTTAACCCAAAAATCCCCTTAAACCCCACAAACCCCCCTTAAACATGGACAACCCCCCTGTAAACTGGTGCCAACCCACCTTAAAACACAACAATCCCCCTTAATCCCAGACAACCCCCCCTCATTAAACCGGACACCCCTTTAAACCCGGACAACCCACCTTAAACCCAAAAATCCCCCTTAAGTCCAGACAACCCCTTTAAAACCGGACAACCCCTTTAACCCAGACAACCCACGTTTAAACCCACAACAACCCCCCTTAAAACCCAACAACCCCCTTAAAGCTGGACAACCCCCCTTAAAACCCAGACAACCCCCCTTAAACATGGACAACCCCCTTACACTCGTGCAACCCACCTTAAACCACGAACAGCCCCCTTACGCCCAAGACAACCCCCTTAAACCCAACAATCCATTCTAAACCCAAAAACCCCTAAAGCTGGACACCCACCTTAAAGTGGACAACCCCCTTAAACCGGACAACCACCCTAAACCCGGACAACCCCTTTAACCCAGACACCCCGAAAACCCGAACAAGACACCCTAAAACCCAACCACCCCCTTAAAGCTGGACACCACCCCTTAAACCCCGGACACCCCCTTAACCCGGACAACCCACCTTACCTACATCAGCGCGGAGACATGATTCCCCACCCTCAATCAAGTTTCATCAAAATAGGAAATAGGGATCTTAGATAGTTTGTTCACAAGCTTTTGGGTAAAAAATACCCAAATTAATCATTAATTATGCAAATAGGTACCTAATTAGCATATGCCACGCCCATAATCTAATCAGATGAAGGGCAGGGCAGTACGATCCCACCCACCAAGTCACATCACCCTAACCCTTATGGGTCTCAAGTTATCGTGTTACCGATTTTGGGTTAAAAAATACCCCAAATTAAACTCTTAATGATGCCCAAAATTAGGTACCTTTTTAGCATATGCCACGCCCATAATCTAATCAGTTTGAAGGGCATGGCAGTCCGGTACCTAATTAGCATATGCCACGCCCATTATCTAATCAGCTGAAGGGCATGCCCAGTCCGATCCCACCCACCAAAGTCACATCACCATAAACCTTCTGGGTATCATGTTATCGTGTCACAAGATTGTTGGGTAAAAATACCCAAATTACTCATTAATTATGCAAATTAGGTACCTAATTAGAATATGACACGCCCATAATCTAATCAGAGGAAGGGCATGCAGTCCGATCCCACCCACCAAGGACATCACCCTAAACCCTTATGGGCTCATGTATCGCGTTTCACAAGTTGTGTGGACGCCGCCGACGCCGAACACAGACGAGCCGTCGAAGCCTTGATATGAATAGCCATAACCCCCTTCTGACTTTCAAGCCAGGGGGATAAAAAGGAGAAAGGAGGGAAGGGATTCCAAAGTGTGCCAACTCGTACAACAAATTATGGCATGATGTCATTCAAAGTGAACCGCAGGTGGTAGGAATAAGAAATTGGGCGCTTAGTGAAAGTAAGCTGATGTGATAACATCGGAGTTTGCACCCACGGAAAGAAGGCGGTTTCTACACTCGACCCCCAAGCAAAGCCAAAACATCGTGATAGACAATTTACATCTGTCTTCTCAATTGATAGCCGGGCACTCCTCTTCCTGAACTAGATGACCAGGACTACCCTTCTATGGAAAAACATTGTGAGTGAGAAGGGTGTAATCAAGCTCTGAAAAAACTTGAAAACCCTTCACTGCCACAGGGCCAGACGGGATACCTACTATGCTCTGAAAAACAAACTGCTGTGGAGATGCTCCAGCAGTGACACTTCTTTTTCAGGCTTCTATCAACCGGGGAGAGTGCCATCACAGTGGAAGAAAGCACATAGTGTTCCGTTGTTCAAGAAGAGAAGCCGTTCCGACGCTGTCAAGTACAGACCTATCTCACGTAAATTCTGTGCTCGGTAAACTGTGCGAACAACATTCAACATTGTGCTGTGAGTTCAACATCTCTCCTCAAATCACATCCTGTACCGACGCCCAGCAGGGTTCGCAAGCAAAGATCATGTGGAACACACAACTCATCTGCATGATGGATGACCTTGCGAAGGAATAGACAACAAGTCGCAAATAGATGTGGTCCTTCTAGATTACGAGAAGGCTTTCGACAAAGTCTCACACCGTCATCTACTGAAAAGGTCCAGCACTATGGCATTAGAGGCAAGACTTTGGAATGGATATCCGACTTCCTCCACTCTCGCACGCAGTCTGTCCTGGTTGATGGCCAGGAGAGCAGTAAAACCACTGTTTCGTTCTGGTGTGCCACAAGGGAGTGTCCTTGGTCCCATTCTTTTCTTGATCTTTATCAATGATCGACCAAGACGCATCTTCAAGTTACAACAACAAGGTTATTCGCTGACGACAGCGTTGTATATAGACACATCTCTTCATCTGCTGATGCCGCCAGCCTACAGAAGAATTGGACGCCCTTCAAGAATGGGATCACCGGGGCTGATGCGCTTCAATGCTACAAGGGTCAGGTTGTTCAAATCACCAACAAGAGGGCACCCCATTCCTGCTTCCTATACCATCCCATGGTCAGTTTCTTGGAGGTTGTCAAGTCTGCTAAATACCTGGGCATCCATGGCGACTCAAAATGAGGCATTAATGTCCATGTCGGAACCATAACCAAAAAGCAAATGGCACCAGGGCATTTTTCTCAAGAATCTGAATCGAGCAAGTCAGAAAGTCAAGGAAGCGGTTATACCACCTTCATTCGACCAAGTCGAAGATGCAGCTACCTAATGGGACCACATACCCAACGGATAGCAACAAGTTGCAGCATAGACCACAGGAGCTCGCTCGCTTCGTTATGGGTGACTTCAGAAGTTTAAGTAGCGTTACAACCATGCTCGAACATCTCCAGTGGTCATCATACAGAACGTCGCTACAAAATCGTCTGTTGATGATGTATAAGATCAGAAACCACGTGGTTGACATCTCCTGCAGTGTTACCTGACTACTATCAACGTCACCAGAGGGACACAGTTCCCGCTTCCCATATTCCATACTGTAGCTCTTCAGTGTATGCTAGGCTCCTTTCTTCCCAAGAACCATCCGGATTGGAACAACTGCCAGCTGATCCTGATGCATACCCCATCCATCAATGCCTTCAATCTGCATTGAGGGAATCTTGCTTGAAGTAAACTCTTTACAGTTTTTTTTTTTTACTTGCCACCTGTAAATACTGTGCACCTGAATCAAACTTTTGTGGGGTGATTGAGGCATGCATGCTGCCATAACCTAGAATGCCAAAAATCTACATTTGTTGGAAAAATCTGAGATATATTTTCTTTTAAATGACCCTAGAAATGGTTAGGGATTGAAGACGTACCTCTCCACCACACACCCCAAGCTTGGTTCAGTTATATCAAATTCCTTCACCCTAGCAAAAAATAGGAGTTAAAAAGATATACCAATGCATTTATAAGTCTCAGAGATTTCGAAATATTATTATTTTGTGTACATAATGAAAAATAGTCAACTAGAAAACTAAGATAGTAACCTAAAAGTGCACAATCCAAAGTTAGAGATTTATCGGATTTTTCGTTTTGATGCAGTACAAATTTATGTGTATAGTATATACGTCCCAAGGATATGTGATAACAAAAATTACGATTCCGGAATTGTATAAACAAAGTGGGGATGTTCTATCTGAAGGAATTCGATTTAAGCTTAGCAATTTCACACAGTGAGTAAGTCTATGGAGCAGCATTATGTACATGCAAAAAAACACCGATTTTTTGGAAATTGAGGGCGCCCTCCTTAGGAAACTCTGAGTCGCCTTTAAGCATTACTTAAAGGTGCAACGAGGATTTCACATATCAGGTCCCTAAAAAATCGAAAGTTCCGATTTTTTCCCTGAAGTAAAGCTTCCATCAAAAATATCCCCATCTGAAAGGATTAAGCTGAGAATGTTTCTTGGTACAAAAAATTGTGAAATTTCTAATTCGTATAGGAGCAAATATGAAATTCAGCCTATGTTACATTGAAATATAAGCCAATCAAATCCACTTTTTTCTCTCTTTCAGACATTTCTGTGGCATAATACAAGGCAAGAATTATTGAGTGTCTCATCTATATAAAATTACTAGATGACACACTAGGGGGTCCCCTCAAAATCTCTCGTTGCACCTTTAATAGTACCCAAATACCAGCCGTTGTTGCACGTCTTTTGCAAAGCATTCGGGAATATATTTTGTTTGCACATCTAATAATTTCTCCTTCCTTAATTGTATTCAAGCACAGTGTTCTCAATATGATCCACCCAGGAGGTGGGTCCAAAGCTCCTAATTTGATCGATCCCTTGTACTTCCCACATTTTTGAATTGAGCATATATACACCATTTAAACAGGAGCAGTGTAATTATGTTTATTATAATAACCATAGGTTACTGCACAAACTTCTGGTTAACTGCAAAACAACAACCTGTAATGCTTGTTACATAATCTTAATAAGAAAGAGGTCAGCCAAGATATTTTGCAGTTAATAAACAATAAAGCTTTCTAATGACACATCCTCAGGTTTAATCATGTGAGTGGTGGGGGTCTAGGCTAAAGATCAGGTAGTAGTACCCCCCTGCTTTTAATATTGTTCATCGTCTTAAGTTGCTCCATAGTAAATGTTCGGGCAACTCCTCTGATTATCCCATTTGAATACTGTAACAGTGCCAATGTTTTCACACCTTTCCTAATCAAGAAACCATCTGCCAAGTTAAGAAGTGTGCATATAATTATATTACATACATACGCCTAGATAAGGCAATTCATTTGTAGATATTAATTCAATAATTTAAACAAAATAGTTTTGAGGTCAGCCAAGGCAAAAGTTTTCACAGTTTGAGGGGAGTAGAACAAAGGTCGTCTCAACTTGACCTATAGGTATAAATATAATATCTGAGACGGATCTCTCATCTACCTCACAACTTGCTCTCTCATCGCTATGTTTCCTAAATGTGAAGACTGACTAATGCACAGACTACATCACCATACGTTTGTAACATGGTCTCCCAACTTAATATAGCACCAGATAGCATTACAGGGCAAATGATACCAACTGACATTTCACCTCTACAATGTTTGTTTTTTTGTCCTACTTGTTTACAAAGGGAACAGAACGCACTACCACCACCACAGAAATAATGGCATCGCCGAACGGTTCCATCAACATGTATTACAAAACCGGTGCAAGATGACAACAGGATAAGATCAATTGTATTGATCAAAAGGTCCTCAAAACAGAACCAGAGCCCTATGTGAAATAGGCCAGTGGTTTGCACGGTCTTAGAGTTGTTGTTTTGATCTGTGTTGAGTCAGTGGAGTATTCACTTTAACTTTGAGCATGTTGCTTCTCTAAATGCACCCTCTAAAATAGAAATGTCTGCGCTACATTAGTTTTTCACGATTTACAATGCACTTTTGAACAAGCGCAAAATCAAGAACTCGTGGCAGGTAATACTCATAAGGGTTAATTTCACTTTCTTAAATAGCACTCTCAATTTTCCTGCACTTTTATCTTCCCCAGTTTAACAAAGGCAATTTTGAACTGTATTTTTGTTTTATATCAAAGGTACCTTAGGTTCATCATTGTGCATGTCTAGACTGATAACATATTTGTTGGCCTAGACTGGCTACTTACTGACAGAAGCATGTTCACTTGGCCTATATTTTCCCGGTCACTAATGTTTGCTGCTATGTTTGGATCATCATGTCTTTACCTGGATATGATGAGTAAAAGTAAAAAGTTGTTCCATCAAACCAGGCCTGTTCACATAACTGTGCTGCGCAGTGAAGGTACAAAAAACGGGTTTCTTCCACCGCAATTCCTGTAGGTCACTTCAGGTCAACACATATCTTGTGTTGCTTGTGCAGTGTCTTGTAGCAAAATTGGGTGGAAATAGGCATTGCAAGGCAGGCCACTGCAGGGCCGGTTTAAATAAATGTATTGTGGTGCTACAATGAAATAGCAGTGATTCTGCTACACTGCACACTGCAGTGCATACTGCAGTGAGGTATGAACTGGAGTCTGGAATTGACTTGTTGATTAATGGCTATTCTAAACAGACCAATTTGGGGTCAATTTGATCCACTCATCAGGCTTTAGTGAAAATACAGATATAGACTACCCGGGAATTGGGCTTTCAAATTCAAAATCAATGATCACTAAAATATTTAGTGCTAAGCTCATATGGGCTTCATCTTATAATTACGTGGGCATGTATCACCCAGTGGATAGAGCGCCCCAACTCACGCACCAAAGGTTGTGAGTTCGAGCCCTGCTGCAGCCAATATGTTAGCTTATGTTGTGTCCTTTAACATGCTCCACATCAATACTCCTCTCTCTATCCATGTGTACAAATGGGGTACAAGGCATCATTTAATGTTAGGAAGAACAGACTCACTGCATAGGAGGTGTATCAACTCCTTCTACAGCAACCTTATATGGGAGTCTGGCCTAATCACTTTGAAAGTGAGATGGGTATGCACATTCCCCCCCTTTTTTTTCCCCTCTACACTTTCCCCCACCTCCCACACTTTTACCCCATCAAAATTTAGATTTTGGAATCAAAAGACAGTTCATATTTTTCTCATTACCCCAGTAAAATTTTAGGCCTAGGAAATGTTTCCTTTTGATGTTATGAACAAAAACATCTCCAAATGTGGTATACCATGTTTACTAACACACACTGTCCTATGGACCAATTTAGTGCATATTTTTCCTTCTACTTTCCAAGCGGCTGGACTAATTTAACTCAAAATTTGTAATTACCGTATTGTTCCTAATAAACGCCCCGGGGGCGGTGCATTTTTCAAAAGAGGGGGCGTTTATTACAGTCAAAAGTGGAAAGTCAAAAATCCCTACAAAATCACCTTAAACAGTTTATAAAAGATTACTGGGGGTCCAGATGTCGTTATACATGTGAAATCCACGAACATCACTTTGTACTTTGTAGAAAGTATTGATGACAACAGCGATTATGATACGGATTAAGTCCTGGCCATTAAATCATGCGATTTAGGTAACTTAACTCATTTTCTTGAATTGTTTTATCCAAAAATCGTAGGGGGGGCGTTTATTAGAGCGGGGGCGTTTATTAGAGCAGGGGCGTTTATTAGGAACAACACGGTACATGGTTTTGGCGATATGTTTCCATGTGAGTCAAAAATCATCATATGAAAATTCGGACCATGATCAGGTCACCCACCTAATTGAATGTATCTTAAACATTTAGCCTGGAGGAGGGGAAGGAAGGCTTCCATTTCATATGCCCCCAATTTTGTTTCTAGCACTATCACTGATTGCTCTCCAATCTCCTCCCAGAGATCAACAAACAGAAAACACAGCTTCAATCTGAAAATAATACATTATTCTCAAAATGTTCATTAAACCCCTCATCTAACACTGAATAAACTTGTATTTGCATTCATGCAGGCTGTAAAATTGAGAGGCGCTCAGTAACCATTTTATGTGCAGAACTCCATTATGTGATAATCCCCAGGTTGTTTGAAGCCAAAGGTACAGCATTTAAGGTGCACTGCATTTCTTCTGGCAATAAATGGATACAGTTGGTAATCAATGTGCAGTTCCTGTTACAAAAGTAATGCCAAGTTCATCTGGGTAGTGAGCTACATTACTCCATGTGTGTCTGGATGTGACTGGATTCCATTATTGCTGATTCTACAGTGTCCAACCTAGGTTAGGGGTTCCAATAGGCGGCCTGCGGCCAAATTCGGCCCACCAACCACTGATTTTTGGCCCTCGACTTCTCTAACCTTTAAAGGGAAACATGATATTTCAGGTGGTATTTGCTCTCAATTAGGGCACTTTCAAACATGTTTGGCATTCTCTGTTCCCTCTGCCCTCACTAATATAATTGAGAACCTCTGCTGACTTGTTGCTTCAGAGGTATGCGAGGTCTTTATTTTTTTGTGCTTTTCCGCGTTACTTAAACAGTGAATTTTAGTTTGCGAATATGTTTTGACACATAGGTACAGCTGTTTAAATAACACTGCAAATAAAACAGAACATTTTGTTGCTAGGCACCATGTCGCCCCGCGCAATGGCAGAATATTAAAAAAACTCCAAAATAGCCCAGAAATTGAGAGATAAATAACAGTTTCCAAGCAAACCTTGCTTGTGCAGGTGACTTTTACTGAAACTGAATATGTAATAAATAGTGGTATCGAAGTGTTGATTCAATTCACTTATTTCTTGTCACGTTATGAATCACGTAGTGCCCAATAGTCGACCCCCTAAACGCGTCAGCTTCCAAGAAATCGTCCATATTTCCTGAATATGCAATATATACCGGAATATTAACCAGCGGGCACTGTTGGCAGTTCGCCCAACTGGCCTGATAATTGACCCCACTTAAACAAGTGGAAATAGAACTTGTCAGATCCCATATAATTTGTAAAAAACAACTGAAAATACAAGCTATCTCACACTGTATCACCTCCATTTTACTTACACAAAAACTATCTTGTGTTTGCATAATTATTTAATGTCATTTTTCATGCACAACCATTACGTAATTTAGCACTGTTCATCCATGTCAAATGGCATGAAAAATTGTTATTACCAAGGCTCTTCATGCTTCAATACACAAAACCTCCATGTCTTGCCAGTTTTCCACATCTATAGCCCCCGCTCCCGTTGCGGGCACAAACCACAAACCTATTCATACTGTAAAAACCTTTGAAATTATCAATATTGAAATCCCCTGCTATACAGTACCTATATTTGGATGCCAGATTGGCTTTTGGGTGGGGGGTGCAGATTTTTTGTCGTATCTCACCTATTTGTTATTTTTTCGCGCTGCACCTGGTATGACCTTTTTTTTTTTTTTAGCCTTGCGCTCGATTTAAGACCATTTTGAACAAAATAGGACCTACGGTTATGACGTGGCATTTTGTAATCGCGCACTGTGTGCGAAGAAAAGCTATTTCCCATTGAAATTACACAGAACAGCAGAAATCCATTTTTTTGTGCTAAGGATACAGTTACACTATGGTTTATCTTATTTATTTGATTTGTAGTAAGAGCATGTGTGTGTGCATACTTTGACACACATCATGGCCAAAAAATCCAACTTTTGCTTGAAAAAATGGCAAAAAACCATGAATTTTGCGATTTTTGTAGATTTTTCGCTTTTTTGCATGACGTCATGTTTGACGTCACTGTGACGTCATACAAGGTATATTTGTATTTTTTTGGTATCAATGGACTAGGGAGGGTCATAGCTATCCATTGGTACCACACAAATGATAGTTTATCAATCGGTTACCGAGATACTGGGGGGTGATGATGAGTCCAAAAAGCCTGGCTCTTTTAGGGTTAAAGCAATAACAGCATAATTCAACAGCCTTCCAATATGAAATGGACGGGAAATAGTGCCATGCACGTGTCTACGCTCATCCATTAAGTTGTTCTGTTGGTTCAGAAAAGTCAAGTTGGTGGTCATTTTTGTGAGGTGGCACTATTTTCACAATGTACGGACATAAATTTGGCGTTTCCAGTTCCGCCGTTAATTACAATGGGGGATCCCGATTCTTATTACAAAAATCGCTTCTTTTATAAAAAATATGCACGTTTGAACATTACCATTCACAGGTATAGTTTACTAGACAAATTTTCAAAAACTCAAATTTTTAAAATTGGGGGCGCTCTCCAAAAATGCGCTGTTATTGCTTTAATAAAGGCATCACTAGATTTTACTGAGTTTAAATGCACACAACAGTCATGCATCAGATAAGCATTGTCTGCTCAACTATGCCTTGACCAGAGAACTAAGACATAATGCACAATCTTCAGTTTTGTTGTATTACTCATTGAGTTCGATCCACACAGCAGTTATGCATTAGATATGCATAATCTGCCCAATGAACTATAAAAACCTTTTCTCATCAAACACATTCTATATTTAGTTTGAGAGTTTTAAAAATGCTTGTTGCTCATGGGCTTTGCATTTAGGCCTGTACTCTGTTTCTCTACCTACATGCAGTGACGTCAGCACAAGATTTGATGGTCACACCAGTAAACCTCGTGTGCTGGTTTAAAGCGACAGCGTTTTTACACGTATGCACAAAGACGGCAATCTTGACGCGTGCGTAAAAGCTGCATTAAAGTTATGACAGAGGTAAAGAAATGGACTTAAAGAGGAGCTATTTCTAGATCTGCAATTCATAGCAGCTACATTAAGATATGAAATGCACTGCAGTGTGAAGTTGTCTACATGTATCAGTGTGCACATATCCTAGCATGCAGTGTGTGAAAAGGAGATACAGTGGGTTAAATGTTTTGCATTAACTTTTAAAAAGATATCTTTCTCACTGCAGAGGATGGTGTGCTGTTGCTCAGTTGTCTTCTACATGTTTTTTAACTGTATACTTGATAAAGGCAGGTTTATCCTGCCGAAATGTTATTTGTCTTCATCCATCACTGTGCTAAAAAGCTACAGTAAGTTGAAAAAGTGTCAACCAAAAGGTGTAACTAGAGCAATATAATGACCCTAAGTGACCCCAATGATCTTTGGCCTCATCTTTTACCCCACATAAGACCCTTGTTTCAATATAGAAGCATACAATAAGCATAAACTTGATCCGTCACTGCGCTAAAAAGCTGCAGTAAGTTGAAAAAGTGTCAACTAATGGTGTATACTAAATGTTACAGACACACGAATCGTGCTGACATAAGGCTTTCCGACTGCATCAGACAACCTAACAGGCCCGGTATCCTACCAACAGACCCATCAGTGGTAATCTCACATAACAATATCTGGCATAATTACCTTATACCCTAAGCACCTAATCTGTATCATGCGCTTTATTCTATATGAAGGGTATAATGTAATTAAACGTAATATCCTTGTTGCAGTGCAATGGCTGCTTTTTCAGCTGCTCTGTTCATTTTGTAAAATAACAATATAATTACATAATAACTTGCCTGATTTATCCATTTTTCATGTGATATTTTTACATCATCTTCAATTCTGTTCTCTAAATCATCATTCAAATATACCAGAAAAAAATTTAAACAAATCAAATAACTGTAGAAATGACAAGATTCTATGAGCTCATTCCCTAGTGTACCAATTCTGAGAAGACGCGTCTTGAGTCAAAGTTCAAAATCTTAAGGCAAACAAAAACTGCCAGTGGAGCTAATTTTGTGTAAAGGTTCTCTAAACAAAACACGAGCCGACATGCTTGATTGGATTGGGTGTCTATACCTTGGGCTCTCATCCCCTACTCTCCTATTCTGTTAGTGGCATAATAGAATATTGCATAACGGCTTTTCTCCAATTTCAAATTATCCTGATAAAAGGAAAACAACCACAAAATATTTAAATTTGTTTTTCCTGCGAGGAAACTGGCGATTGACACAAGGCGCAATCGCATCGTGTATATTGAAAGTAGAAGTACATGCACTTTTGAAGATAAGGTCAGGTTGTGCTCCTCTTACTTTACACAAGATCATTTTGGGGAAATTTTATTTCTACACAAGGGATAGAGCCGGGGGAGGGGGGCACTCCCATCTTGAAGTGACGCAAATGTAAGGCTGTTAAGACCACCTTTTTCAGCATCGTTGGCACCCAAAGACCTCATTTTTTGGAAAATTTCACTCAAAAGATCTCATATTTTGTAAAATGTTACCACTGTCACCCAAAGACCCCTATTTTGGGGGGTAATTTTGAAAATTTTCACCCAAAGAACGCTTTTTTAGAAAGACCCTATTTTTGGGAAAATTTTGCAAATTTGTCACTTGGAAAACCCCTCTTTTTGTGGCAATTTGGCTGTCTCTCACCCAAAGACCCCTATTTTTTTCAGTCCTCTGTCACCGAATGCCCCTGGGTTTGGAAGTGCGAGCCTTACACCCATATCGGGCCAGACTCGAAATGGCAACCTCAGTATTACTAGCATGGTGCTCTTACCATTTAAGCTTTCGGACCTAACACCTATAGATGATATCTATCGCTCATCTACTTGTTCATGCATGAAAATAAGTTGTTAAAAACTTCAAATGACATTGGCTACAGTTTGTAGAATGTTTCAAATACATTCATCACTCAACATGCATACTACTACGACAATACTGCTAAGTGGGGTTTGTTCTACGAATGTTTAATTTTTGCATACTTCATGAGTAATTGCACACAACAGACTCCCATTCATCATACAGCAACATCTATGATTTGCTGTATATATTAGTGTAATATGATAAAAGTATCATTTTCCTATGAGATTGTTTTAAAAGGTCCAAAAAACAAAAAAGTGACTGTTTGACAGGCATTCCACACTACAAAGGACATTTCGGTAAAAGCAAATAACTTGTCTCCACGCCTATTAGAAATTCAACAGCTAATGGAGTATGCCTTTTGGTTCTTTCTTCCCTTAGGTATATTTACAGCTTCTATTTTCAGCCCCAAACTGCATATTCTGTAGCAATCTAGAGGTATTCTAACAATGCACTTCAAGAAGAAGAAATGAAAAAAGCTGTTTAATTTGTCAATTTTGTGCAAAATTTCAATATGGAATTTGAAAATACTAATTTAAAAAAAATACTCCAAAGACCTTTGACACTGGACAAGAGAGCTGCTGATCACTAATGTCACCAGGTGTTCACTTGACCTGAGATGACCTTTGACCTTGAAAAGCGACACTTCACCTTGAAACCTTTGACCTCATTAACATATGAAGGTTCCCATATTACATCTATGGCCCAAGTTTTATATAAAATTAGATCGATTAAGCCCAAATTAATTGGTCAAGAAATGAGTTGCAAAAATATTAGGCGAGACGCAGTCGAGCCCAATAATTATTTTAAAACTCATAGCGAGACCAATTAATATTGGGGGCGTAAATCATCCAATTTTATCGTTATCACGTTTTGGATCCGATATTTTCACACACTTGGACTCCCCAAAACATGTTAATTGATTCGATTCAATATTTTCACACACTTGGACTCCCCAAAACATGATGATTGCAATTGGATTTTAAAGTTTTTGACTGACACCAAAACTTTCACTCAACTTTATCATCCAAGCAAATCCAGACAGAGAAGCAGATATAACGAGTGACTGCTAATATTATTAAAATAAGTGTTTCCATGAACATTTGTTCTGGCAACACAACACCCCATTGAAGCTACAGAGATGATTTCATTCTAAAATAAATAAAATTTAAAAGCTCTCACTCCTCGGCCTCATCCCCAACACACCAATTTAGATTTGATACTATGATGTGAACAAAAATAAACCCTGCACAAACCAAAATAAAATTACTGTGAATGGTTTTTGCTTAGAACTAAATTCCTTGCCAAAATGTCAAACTTAAAATATAAGTTATTTATATAGAATCTTGTCTACCAAATGACACCTTACTTGTCAAAATCAATCAATTAACTGATCTATCAACGTCAGAGTTGTAAATGCTACCATTTTAAAAGTGGTACTTTATATAAGTTCCTGTATTATCTCCCCAAACAGTAGTAGTATTCAATGCAATGTGGCGTTACACACCCAATGGAACCTGTATAACTAAAACATACATCAATTGATGGTTACAAATCACAGCACGCTCTACTATTCACTGTATTGAAAGTACTTTTAATCATCCCTTCATCTTCAGGTTACAAGACATATACTGTATAAGTGGAAATTTTTTTTTATTTTCGCGAATTTCGCGAGTGAACATAAAAACGCTTAAATAAAAACTCACGAAAAATAACCTTTTCCAATAGATTTGTATTGCACTATGTCAATACCATGAAATTAAATTCTCACGCATTTGGCCAAACTGTTAAATCACGAAAATATCTGTAGGCCTACGCGGAAATTTCCACTTATACAGTATCTGATTAAATCTCTCCCTTCTCACTAACATTTTAATTCTGCCACTTCAATCAAATCATTATTGATAATATTTCTAATTTCTATTATTTCTTTTTTAGTAATATTTCTAATTGTATGCAATTTGTAGACCATCTCGAAACATGGGAGGGTTGGTCACAGCGATTCAATGCCCACCTTTCACCAATGCAACCCAGAGTCATTTCTTTGTGGAGCCAGGTGTAAATATGGTTGGGGTGATAGAGTGGAACAAGGCGGTTCTCGAATGACAAAGGTCCCCCGCCCAGTGCAGTAGCTAAAGAACAAGAAGCAACATAATTTTAAGATCTCAGGGAAGATTGTGATGGCAATAAGTGGTTCTTGAAGCACACTGAGGTCATTGAACAACATGAGGCTCTTCCATTGACATGACCTTCGCAAAATTTCAGCGTGACTGTTGAACACTACGCACCCAAATTAATGTCTCCTACCATTCGATGATTGACCTTGAATGACCCACATGAACTTTAACAATTTTGGCATTGAATGTTGACCACATTCCCAAGGTTTCATGACCATATAACAAACCATGTGCAAAGATTTGACCTGGATGTTTGCTCGCAATGACCTTGAAAGACCCCCAAAATTGTTGGCACTGAATGTTGATCACACCCTCCAAGTTTCATCCTCCTACCACATGTTTAATGATTTGACCTTGGATGACCCCACATGACCTTGAAATGACCTTCTAAAGTTTCAACACGTAATGTTGACCACATCCACCAAGTGTCATCCTCCTACCCCATGATTAGTGATTTGACCTTAAATGACCCGCATGACGTTGAAATGATCTCCAAAATTCCAGCACTGAATTGTTGACCACACCCACCAATTTTCAACCTCCTACATGTTTAGTGATTTGACCTTGAACGACCCCATATGACCTTCAAAAATTTCAGCATTGAATGTTGACCACATTCACTAGGTTTCATGACCATACAACCATGTGCAAGGATTTGACCTTGAATGACCCTGCATCATGCATGACCTTGAAATGACCTTCAGAAGTTTTGGCACTGAATGTTGACCACACCCACCAAGTTTCATCCTCCTACCACATATTTAGTGATTTGACCTTGGGTTCATGACCTTGAAATGACCTTCAAAAGTTTTGGCACTGAATGTTGACCACACCCACCAAGTTTCATCCTCCTACCACATATTTAGTGATTTGACCTTGGGTTAGCCCTCATGACCTTAAAATGACCTTCAAAAGTTTTGGACCAATAATCACATTCCAATGAATATATGCAAATTAGCTCATTAATTATTCATAACCTGTAAGAACTGTCTACAGCACCGGCCCTCATTATGCTCTATCACAAGATAGAAGTTGATTGGCTGTTAGGTTAAGGTAATAGAGTGGATTAATCTAATCACATTTGGTTGGAAATAGGAAAATGAGCTCATTAATATTCATAACCTATCAGAAGAGAGTACCAATCCTTATTTTCTATCACTGTACCAAGTTTGAAGTTTAAAGTTAAGTTTTAAGTAGAATAAAGATATTTTGTCCACTTGTATACATCCATCTGCCCACCTGTCTGATAAGTATAAGACTGACCAACCATCCTTCATCACCATTACAATTGCCTTCACAACCCACTCATGGTGTGCAGTGGTGTGCATGTGACATGCATATACTCCTGTGTTGGTGCATGCTATGCGATGTTGTATGTGTGTGGTTGTGTTGTTAAAAAAGAGTGAAAGAGTAGAATGGAAAATGTAGTAGAATTTCACTCTAAAATGAGTGTAAAATTGAATTGTTTACTCCGAAAAGAGTGGAATTGAGTGTTTTAAAAGTCAACTTTCACCCCTTTCAGAGTGTTTCCACTCAAAAATGTGTTTGTCCCTCATTTAACTCCTTGAAACAAGAGAAGATATCAGTAGCTTCCCACAATGCATTGCTTCCATTGGAAGTTTTTGTACAGGTAGTCATGTGAATCGTTAGAGATGAAACACCCTTAAAATGCAAGTTTGTGATCAGTACTGTCAATTAAGCTGTTTCATCACTAATGATTCCACTCAGTACCTGTAGCAAAAACCGCATGCAGCATGGCATTTGTGGGAAACTACTGAAATCTTCTCTTCCTTGAGAACTGGCAATGACTGTTTACAATTAGAGAGTACTATCTATAATCTGTCAGGCTGTACAAACTTAATATAACTTCCACAAAAGAAAGTTGTTTTCGAGTATGGTTGTAATTTCTCAAACAAGAGAACAAGAAACACAATCATTCCAGTTTGAACTGTAAAATGCAACACTCCGAGTCATTAACCATTGTCCGGCATACTCTTGGTATTTCATGCCAAAATAGAGATTGGAAAACGTCTGGCTGACCACTCAATAATATTCAAGTCCTGCTGTTTTGATATGACTAGCTGGCAATTTCTCCTACAATAGTAAAACTTTTTCTTGCCCATTAATTTTAATTAACACAATAATTTGCAATAATAGTGATCTGTCAAAGCACTTTTGTATTATTTTTGAATGGTAAGAGGTTCTTGTATAATTTGTGCTAACATTCAAAATGTTTCCTTGCAAATAATAAGAAATAGAATTTAATGCCCTGAGGAGAAACCAACACCAAGTCTGTACAAGCTATTCAATATGAATTCTGGCAGAATGCAACTAACATTGATCTCCAGTACAGAATTTGTCTCCTTTTTTGCTAAATTTATCACCATCATGTTGCTAAGATCCTTGGGAGGTCAAATGAACAATGTCAGGTTTTTCTCTGAAAAAGTGGTCTCTGAAGTCAGATATGGAACGTGTCTGAGTGTCATTCCATCACCAAACCACATACCTTTTAAACGCATTTGAAGTTGTAGGGCTCCATACAGGAACCATAGGACAAGATTATGGGTACAGGGCAGCTACGTAGGCGAGTAAAAAAAAAAAGCAAAACCACAACATGAATAATATTTGACAAGCCACACCTATGTACATGAGCATGTTCAAATGTACAGCCTTCATTATGGCACCCTAGCATAACTTGGTAACGATAATATTGCAAGCTATGTTCGCGAATCATGGTGGTAGTGGCGGTGGTCGGTCAAGAAATCCTAAATTTAGATGTTTTCATTGGTTAAGCAATGTTAGCACATATTTTTCTTCTAAAACCGGTTGCAGCTGAAGAATCAACTCTACTGTAAGGGTTCTTTTGGACATTTATTATGAAATAACGAACAAGGATGAGGTCGTAAATGGACCATGGTAACACCCATCGACAGGCCCATAAATTAAAAAAAAAAAAAACATCAAAGTGCCATAATCAGTTTGTGGTTTGCAGAGTTTATCACTGCAATCTATTTTGATTCCTTTGGGTGAGTTTGTATATCTAATGGGCTTTAGCCATGATCTTCTGGTACTGACACGAATTGTAGGTAAGCAACTCACCTCTGTCAGATAAGATCTCCTGGTGAGATTCTTACTGGGAAGCGTGCAATATAATATGGAAGCTCTTGCCCTGGCTATCCTACTACTACCCATAACTTACAACACTCACCTCATAAGAAAGTCCAAGAGCCAGCTCGGAAAATAAGACGACTATAAGACACTTTGCTTCATTTTTTT
Source organism: Ophioderma brevispina (assembly GCA_023653785.1). Classification (NCBI taxonomy): domain Eukaryota; kingdom Metazoa; phylum Echinodermata; class Ophiuroidea; order Amphilepidida; family Ophiodermatidae; genus Ophioderma; species Ophioderma brevispina. Next base: position 28,082 of record JAMKCH010066960.1, read on the forward strand.
TACACTGGCAATAGAAAGCAAAAATCACTGGTATAACCCTCACCTGCCGGACTCATAAGGTTTACATTACCAAATGAATATGGACAGCCTAGTCAATGGCTACTTTATTACATGTGGTCCAAATTGGTTTCATACGGAAATTCTAACTGGTGCGCAGATTGGAGCATTAGGCACATGTACAGTTTATAATGTACATTTTATTAAGTGTAATTAACGTCATTAGGTTGGGGTTTTACCCTGATAGTTCACCGAAGAGAAGCTTCTTACTGATGATGGAGAATCTCTTAACTGAATGCTGTGCTGAATACTATTACTTTAACACAATGAGGATTATCAATAACTAAGAATGGATGAGTATCCCACCGTCTTTGTTCTTTCCCACCGTTGAACGGCCGCCCCAGGGGTGGGGGGTGACACCCCCATTTTAGTAAAGCTGCTCACCTGAAGTTTGTGCATTTTTGTGATAAACATGAATTTTTTCAGCGTGTTTCACATACCATATGGATTAGTTCTGACATGGAGCCATTTTAGATGTGACCTAAGTCGTTAGAGGGCGCTTTCCAAAATGCCGCCATCTCTTTAATGACGTGTTTAGGTTTAAAGATGAGTACTAGAGATGCAATAATGTTATTTGAATTGTTTTTTGATGGCACAAGTATTGAAGAACAATAACAATTGATAACTACTACAAAGTAGAGGGCGCTTTTCAATTGCCGCCAATCCTATTAATGACATGGAAATGACTTAAAAGTGGGCAATACAATTTATAATCATTTTTGAATAATTTTACCCTAAACCAATATTGGTCCAATTGGGATCTTTGTTTAATTTGTCCAGGAATCAAGCGAGTGAACATTACGTGTCCGCTAAACCAGCAAGGTCCCCCAGGTATGGATCATGAATCACTTATCTAGTCATTTATCAGTTTCGGACTTGGACACTCCCTGGAACCGCAAATTGAAAGGCTTGATGATGCGATTGGTTTAGTACCACAATGCACAAGCCCCGCTTTCATAAACATGTCCGTTTTGAAATTCAACAAAGCTTGAGCGACAACAAGAAGGCGAATGTAAGATGTTGGCACATCCATCAGTGCACACACCTTCTAGCCACATCATGTTGACCTGCTAAAGAGTCAATGTGCATCCTCTGTGATTCCTGCAGGGCAGAAGTACTCCACCAAGTGTCCATTTCCTGAAATTGATTGCGATAGTCCCGAAATGCGCAAGAGCACTTCAAGACGTTGCTTACTGGCCAACTTGCACCTGGGACATGGTTGCAAGGAAGCTAAGTACCATCTCAGTTGTCTCGTTATTAATCTCTAAATGAAGCAATACCTGCGGAAATTGATTTCGAGACAATGAAGATGCCCATCTACACGACATTGCATTTGCAGAGCTTGTTGCCTACCTGGAAGAGTTCCTCCAGGAGAAAGGGTTGCCCCAGTATTTCAGTTCTATCATCGCACTCCCCAAACAACAATCCTGCTGAAATCCCAAAACTAGCGCCCAATATCACGACGTTTTTGTTTCATTCTTTTGTGCCTTTTCAAATGGAAAGAATTCTTACATACGATAAAAAATTTATGTTTTTAAATACTTAAATATTTCATTTCGCCACTTAAGTCGACTAATAAGAAGTAATTGGCTATTAAAATGGCTGAACGACCACATGATTTTCCGGTGTCGTGCAACAAAGTCGTATCGACCACTACGACTTTGTTGCCCTACGCGGGAAAATTCATTTGTGTGCAACAAGTCGTATCTACACCTAATTAGACTAATTAGCCTAATAACTCTGCAATAAATTGAGCTTTTACTTGAAATGTATGTTTTTAAATTATGCGTATTCATTTTACTTTGTGTAATTAATATATTGAGCGTAATGTTGATTGGAAAAAGCTCTTAACTCCTTTTTTGATATGTTTTTAAGGTTTTGTGCCAAAATTATCATAAATTAGCATAAATTTGATTAAAAAAAATGAAATTGCTCTTCACAAAATATTTGGCGATTTTTTTACTTATAACCTTTTAAACACCATCGCTTTACAAATCAAAATGTCGTTCTCATACTCGTTTTTCCCCGTGTCGTGACACATTCTTTCGCACCAAAATAGGCCTATGTTAGCTTCATAACTCCTGCCAATAATTGAAAGTCCCTGAAATGTAATATCAATTATGCGTAATGACTACTTTTTCATATTATATAAATAACTCGATTTCACACCCAAATGTCAGTTACTACTTTGTTTGCACTCACATGACGGTGTTTCTTTCAAACTCCTTGAGAGGCTTATCCTTTTAAAATTTTAATTGCTCCGATTTGTAACACAATGGGTGCAAATTCAATTGGTGGCGCTCTAGGATAAAATTACGGATATTTTAATGTCTCAAATGCTTGCTTAAAAAAGTATGGGGGTAACAAGATCAGCCCCATTGAATGCAAGGACGGTTGACCTTCTGTGCCCCCTCCATCGGAAGCTACGCATTTAAGCCGGTCAAAACTATTCCTTATTTTAATCCTTGAACTCCACCATAATTTGCAACCATTTTTTATACCAGTGGAGCACTTTAAAATTTTGACCCCTGTACAACTGAAATTGACCCTTATTATTGATTTTTGCTGTTTTTAGCCTATAACTCTTGAACCTTTAGGCTGTACATATTACACACTGATACTTTTCTGAATCCTTATGTTAGACACTAACATGGTTGTGCTTTTCAACATGATTGGATCAATTTCAAATTTGACCCTCTGTACAAACTTGTTTTGGCCCCTCCTTATGCACCACTTTGCGGCACTTAGAATCACGTTCAGGGGTTTCTGTCAGTCTGTCAACATATTTAATCACTCAAACAAACCTTTTGTACTTGAATTGTTACAAATGTTGGTGCTAGCTCCAGGGCTATCGGTTGCGGAGCTGTGTCCAGAAGGAATTGGAAGATATTCTAACAGCGTCGCCACAAGGCAACCACTAACAATTCTCATTGCATCATTCAGAACCACATCAATCTTGTGTGAATGTACCCTGTGGCTCCATACTGGTGCAGCGTATTCACAGCTGAGTAATGCAAGAACAGTTGATGTATGTAAGGTGTCAAAAGAAACACCATCCATTTCCTCAAGCCTTCCCTGAAGGAGGATTTACACGAGACTGGGTCTTGGCAGCGACTGCCTTGGTGTGTTGATTGAAATAGGCTGGCAGTCCATTGTGACGCCAAGGTACTTCGGTGTTGGGTTTATTGACAGTTTTTCCTCCATCTAGAGTGATGTTTAGTTCTCTTTTGCGCATCGTTTTGCAAAGGGGAAAACGAGCTGACGGTCCTTGGTTTGCTGATTTTCAGGGCCATCGTGAAGAATTGACTTACATTGATTAGGTCTTATCTGCAACCTGTTTCTAAGGACTCAGATCAGCGCTATCCAAGTTGCCTTCCGTCTGCGTAGGAGTACTGCGAACAATCTCCCTTTGGCATATCTAAAGACATAGATTTAAAGAAACTGGGTGCCGACATAACCTTTTGGGACACCGTTCCGAGTTTGGCGCTTTCTACTGCGTTGCCCATTTGATGTCTCCAGACGAAAGATCTGTCCGTATGAGCAGCATTAAGAACTTGACAAGCTTGTCATCAGGTAAGATTTTTAGTAGGCTTGAGGTAGAGACCTTGGTGCCAGACTGTATCGTAGCAGCAGTTAGGTCTATTACGACTGCTCCAAACTTCTGCTTCTTCTGAAGGCTGTCTCGATGTCATTAACTAGTCTTGCTATCTGATCAGTTTGATTTACCTCTTCGAAATCCAGCTTGGGTGCGGGTAAATTTTGCCTCGCCGGATCACTGATCCTGCCGAGTAGCAGTCGGTCAAGCAGCTTATAGATGTGAGAAAGTAGCGAGATGGGTCTGCAACTCTTGGGGTCATTTGCTGGTTTCTTGGGCTTCAGGATGCATACGCTTAGAAGTCCTTCCATCTGGAGGGAATAGTTTTACGTTCCCATGCAAGTAGTAAGGAGGAGTTGGAGCCATTGCACAACTTCAGGTGCCATATTCTTCAAGAATTCTGTATGGATATTGTCGTTGCCAGGAGCTTTTCACATTCTTGAGAACTTTCATTGCTTCGTGATCTCATCGTAGGTGAATTGTTGGTACATGGGGCTTGCGGTGGAGGGTTTGTAGAAGCTGTTTAATCTCTGCATTACAGCACGAGAGTGGGCTTTCGCCTTGTGGAGTGTGGCCTTGCCACTTTCCATTGTTGATAAGTACTGAAAGTACAATACCCAACGAGACCATGAGAACCATTACTGGCTGCCTTCGTCCCACTCCAACTGAGTTCTACCAGTGCTTTTTGGCATAGCACCTGCAATGAATCCGCCTCCATCGACATTCTTTGTTTGTACTCACCTTTTGTTATTTTTCCTCACGCCGAAACTACATGACTTTTTTTTCTTTGAAGCCTTTCGCTCTATTTAAGACCATTTTGAACAAATATTAGGACCTACGTTTATGGTGCGGCGTTATGTAATTGCGCACTGCGTGCGAAGAAAATGCTATTCCCATTAAAATTACTCGGAGCAGTAATAACTCCCGTTTTTTTGTCTAAGGATCCAGTGACACTATTTCTTTCTTATTTGATGTATTTGTAGTAAGAGCCATTGTGCCGCATACTTTGACACACATGGCCAAAAATCCAACTTGCTTGAAAAATTGCGAAAAATTTTTGCGTTTTTAGATTTTGCGCATTTTTGCATGATGTCATGTTTTACATCACTGTGACGTTATACAAGTTATGTTTGTATTTTGTTGGTATCAATGACTCGGGAGGGTCATAGCTTCGCTATCCATTGGTACCACACTAGGATAGTTCATCACTCCGTTCCCCCCCCGGCGGTGAATGGGTCAAAAAGCCCGCTCTTTTAGGTTTATGGCATTGGAGTGAATTTAAGAGCAATTAATCCTTTTCTAATGAATGGTGGTTTTACTCGACTAATATCTAAACTGTATTTTCTGCAAGAAACATTCTAGGAGATTATATTGATCCTTTGCGCTCTAATTACAGCCTTAAATGTTGAAATCGGTGGTTGTATGGGTTAGGTGAGCCATCAAAGTGACGAAATGGGATTGTTGAACCCCCACTAAAAAAAACAATGGAAATATCCAAATGACCCAAAATCTTGAAAAGCAAGCTCAAACTAAATCTACACTTTAACATCTTGGTTCTCTTATATGGTATTTAAGTTGGCAATAGTTCTATCTTTCCTCTTAGCCACATCTGGCGAATATGCTTGTTTTGCAAGGTGGGAAACCGAAAATCAAAACATCCTTGCGAATTTGTGTAAATTTGGGATTTCAGGCATGCTCCATGACGTGTCATATGATTTATCCAAGTCTGTTTGGGCTGATTGTGGCATCTTGGATAGAAAGATTCATTGGCTATAAGATGGGAGCAAAATCATCTTCAGGGCTGCTTGATATTATTTCCTAAAGGGTTTGCAGCAACCCCCACACCCCCTCGTCAGTCGTGTTACAAAAACTAGTCCGTTAACAAGGTTGTAAGAACTGGAAAAGAAGGTCTATCAGGGGTGAAAGGTACCCTTAAGATCAACATATGCATGGTATGATTTTTCCTACCAACATGACTTTAGTATAACAGGTCACAGGTATACCGAATGGGCTTAAAAACAATTTTATTTGTGTATTAAAGATCTTAATTTTTTATCATATTTGATATGAAAATCAGCATTTTTGATCAAAAAAGGTCATTGACCTCTACCAGTCCCCAGGGATCAAATCTAAAATGGCTCAATGTCTGAAAACAATGTTGGGGGATACTACAACTGTGGAAACTTTCATGCTTTTATCTTCAAAAAAAGCACATCCTTCCAATCATTGAGAGTTTAAAAAGGTACACTTTAAACAAATTTCTGTCAGCAAAATGTCACTTGTGGGCATTATGTCAGCAAATGAACATTTTTGTTTGAGGGCTTAAATTTCGGCGCCCTCTCCCTATTTTTTGTGTTTGTTGGTTTGCTGCAGAGAAGAATTGACTTGAATGACTGAATAGGACATCGGGCACGCGGATCTACTGCACAGCGAGCGGAAAATTTGATAATTCCTTAATCCGGACCCTGGTTTTGTCGGCAACGAGAGACTCAACACACCCCCATTAAAAATGGTCTGGGGACGCCCCATGCCCACGGGCATGCAATATTTTTCCCAAAAGTACTTCCGGGTTAGAAGCGGAAGTATCCCGCCATTTGTTCTTTCCCACCGTGCAACTATTTTTTCCAAATACTCGGGTTCTCCCCCCACGTCAAGTGTACGTGGACCTTCGGAAATATGCAGAGTGTGTCAAGTCACAAATGGCAAAAAAACATGATTCTGAAGAAAGAATAGGAGAAAGAAGAAAAAAACAGAAAGACATACAAAAAGCAACATGCACTTTTGTAATAAACTCATACATCAAGCCAAAGTATATACTTTAATTCACAATTGGCAGCTGCTGACAACAAAAAGTCTTTCAAATTGTAAATAAACTCCTAAATAAAGGAGCAAAATACTGCCATCATGTGGCTATACAAAGAACTTCAGTGATTTCCTTTGATGATTTTTAAAACAAGCTCCTCAAAAATCAGAAATAATCTCGATAAATAGCGTGAACAGTAAACCATAGTCACACACAGTCACTAACAGAGCAAAGAACCACCACCAGAGATTGTGTGACTCAAAACCCCAAATACCCAACAATGGATGAATTTGATTATGGTGAACGAAGAGGATGTCAGGGGAAATAATCATGCCAACCTAACCCAAATAAATCATCTTCGCTTGATGTACTACCAACATGGCGGGCTTAAAACAATTATGAAATCATATCACATCTATGCAACTAAAATAATCAATATTTCATGCAAGTCTTGGCACTTTTCCCACCTCTTTAAAACAGGTATTGTCACAACCTATAATTACAAAAAAGCATACACTAGATCAAATGAAACTAAAAACTGACGACCAGTCTCCAATATTAAGTGTTTTTCAAAATTATGGAAAGAAAGTGTCATTGTCTCAACTTTCTCTCATTATGTCTGAAATAATCTGTTGGAACCCTAACCAATCTGCATACAAGCCTAATCATGGAACTGAAAATGCTTCGAAGGTGAAAATGATATCCTTGTGCACTTGACAACAAAAAAGCTGTTGGTATATTTGGGTACTTGATGTGAGTGCAGCCTTGACACTATGATTTTGACTCTTGGATGGAACGGCTTGCAAAATCCTTCTCATAAATGGAGCTGTCCAGATCCGGAGACTTATCATATCTTCGAGGAAGTAAACAGCCGAGTTTGCATGGTGGCGACCTATCATAGACACAAACATTGGCTTTGGCCTACCCCAGGGATCAGGGTAGGGTCCTGGTACTTTCAGACTTCTACACATACCCACTTGGTAGATCATACACGAAAGAAAATAACCTGAAATATCAATTTATGCCGAATGACACCCAAATATACACAGATTTTAATCCTCGCATACCCGGAGAATAGTGTAACAGCTCTTTCAATGGGGAGTCTCTGAATTGCTGAATGAATTAAGAAAGAACGGTGAATGTAAATAAACTTAAACTGAATGAAGATAAAAAAAGAATTCTTTGTCCGCTAGACTCCAAGCACAACCTCTACTGGCTAAAGGACCCCCCAATTCTCAAGGATGTGGCTCAAAGAATCAAACCATCTGGTTCTGTGCGTAATCTCGGAGTTTTCTTTGATTCAACTATGACATTATGTCAACTCATGTTTCGGCTGGGTCACAAATCTTTGAATTATCATGTAAGAATATGGACGCATTCGATGTTATCTTGATGTGAGAAACGTGTATGTAATCATGCTGTACGCTCACTTGTTGTATCCCGTTATAGATTATGCAATTCTTTTTATATGGAATGACCCAGCTAAAGACACACCCAGAAACTACAGAACGGCACCCCAAAATAGAGCGGCCAGGCTTCATTTTCATGGCAAAACGTATGGATCATACCTCTCCTCTCTCCTGAAAGAACCACTGGCTACCAGTTCTGTTGGAAACGCATCATGTACAAATTATCATACTTGCATTATAAAAAGTAGACCAGCACACAACTCCAACTTAGAGACAAAATCTCATAAGATCTCATGATTATTCAAATGGTAACATGTTCCTTCGATTCTCATGCAGACAAACAATCTCCTTATTCGCAATGACTTACACATCATATGGTGACAAGCCTTCTGCAATGCGTGCCCACTCTTGGAACCAAATTACCTTATCACTACGTTCATCTCACAATCTTGCAAATTTTCAAAATCTAAATTGAAAACATACTTATTCCTAATAAGTGTCGTGAACACGCAGCAAATAATTTTTTCACATGTTATTGTAGATTAAGTTGTAACCTAAATTGTAGCCTAAGTTGTAGCCTAAGTTGTAGCTTAAGTTGTACTATAAGATGCCAGTTTAAGGCGCTTTGACCTTATTTGATAAAGCGCTGTATAAAATGCCATTATCCTATCATATTCTATCAAGGTCAATTTTGCTTACTAGGAAGTAAGGCGAAAAATAAAAGCCATTGCTTTGTGTTGCAAGTGGATGATTTCCCGCTCAGAAGTTGACCGAACAAACCAACTGCTGAGAGTTTCTGTGGGACGTTTTCCCCTCAGAAGTTTGGACCAACAAAACGCTGATGAGTGCAGGTGGGGATTTTTCCCCTCAGGAGACCCATTGATCCATGATGGACGAGACTTAATGCATTCCGCAGCGGGTTTTTTTTACGGTCGAGGGTTAATAAACGGCCCACTGGCGTCTAAAGCACAGTTTCTTGGGAGGTGCTGGTGCATGGTGGGATGTCTAGAGATATTTGTAGGCCTTGCATTGCCGGGGGACGTGTTGTGGGGGGCGACCCGTGAGGTATTAGGATTAAGATTATGACCCCAAAGGTCACCGGACGGGTTGAAGGAATGAGGAGCAGGCAAAGGAAATTAACTTAATGTATCCTTCTTGCATTTTGACATCATGGAACGGTTTTTTGAATAAAGTGACTCCGTTTAGGTCACAATAATACTGTTCATGTGCTATTTGGATTTCAGGTGAGGGAACACTCAATGGCAAACAAACTCTGTTTTAATGGGCATTCAGTGTCATTGATGTCTAGTGGAATTGCTATATTTTTCCAGATTTAACTGGGCCACGCCACTCCCCTGTGGGAAGAAAACTGGTCGTCTATGGAACGCGAGTTTGTGAACTTGAAACTTTGCCTTGTACTGTGATATATCTAGCCAAACCAACTTTTACTTTTGATATTAAAAGTGGATCGAATTAAGCCCAAATTAATTGGTCAAGCTATGCGTTGTGCAAAAAATATGTAAAACTCATGTAGCGAGAGACCAATTAATATTGGGGTAAAATCATCCAATTTTATCAGTATCATGTTGTGGGGGCCATCCGAATTATTTTCACACATTGGACTCCTGAAAACATGACTTAAATCGGAAGTTGGAATCTCATTATTGAGTTAAGCAGTTATAAGTACGGAGGTTTTATGGCCAGTTTTTTGTAAACTGACTTAAGAAAAGTGTGTTTTGTTGTATAGTACCAGTAACAAGCACCAGACGCATAGCGAAGCAGGAGCTGCAAAGTCTTGCAACTGTCAATTCAATCAAGTACTTTGCTCAACATGGCCGTTGTCTTTGTGGGTTGGTTGTTTAGCAAAATCAGGGTTTGGGCGTTAGGGAGGAGGAGGTTTAGGGCTTATTAGTCACGGACAGAATAAGGCGGACAAAATTGCGAGTCTGACGTAATTTGACTGTGCAAAACAATGTCAGCCGTTTGGAGAATAAACTGATTGAACATTGTTAAGCTATGAAAACAGAAAAGTTTACATGTTTTTGAAGTGTGTAAAGTCAGAGGGGGGTGAACAGGCCCCACCCAAAAGCACTATTTGTGTTTATGGGTACCATTTTTCAAAGCAATCACAGTCTACGCCACGCTGATTGACAAACCGAGAGTTGCAATTGGTTGGTTAATTGTCCCTCTAACACTTATGCAACAACGGCTTTCTAACCATCGTCTCAAAAACTTATAAATTTTGAATAATTCTGAGGGGGCGCTTTCATGATAAGTGCCTGTGTTTCCTTAAAGAGAGATTTATGATGGACATTCCAGAAAGAGCGCCCTCATTTTGGTAGAACTAGAACCCAGGTTTTTTTGCATATTTGGAATGCTTACAAAATGTATAGATCTCACCTGAAAGAAATAAGCAGAATAAGCAAGTCTTTATGTAATAAGATGATGATTTAGTATTTTATGTCGTCACAACAGAAAATCCAAAGCCGGTTCTTATAGGAACACATTACCAAAGAAGGCAGTCAAAACAAGGTTTGCAGTTTCTTTTTGTTGTTGTCCAATAAACCTTTGAAACGTTTCTTGTTAGGTGGGCCTATCAACCGATACAGTGCATGCAATTTGAGAGAAATGTGTATCCTAAAAAATCCCCTCCTGTCACTTTAAAGGTTAAGAGTGTTTTTATGTGTTTTCTACCTTTTATAGATATTTGGACAAGCTCTTCAGATGCGATCTATTGTAAAAGCTTGTCTGCATGGTTTAAATGTCATTTGATGCATTTCGTGAAAGAGTTGTAAAAAACATATGATTTAATGAATGAATGGTTATTACTTTGTTTTGTTTCCAAAGGTCTAACATTTAAGCATCTTAATGGTAGATTTTTGTTTCTCTAGGCAAAAACACTCAAGGCCATCAAGTCAAGCAAAGCCTACCCTAACTAATTTAAAGAGTGATTTCCCTTGAAATTGTAAAAAATGGGGTGCTTTTGGAAGAATCTTTATGTAATACTGCTTCACTTAGGAACAAATACTGCAAGTAAAACTATCGTCATCCCCCTGGCAAATTGGCAATCTGGAACATGACCTCAGATGACCTTTGACCTTGGTTCATGACCTTTGACCTTTCAAGCCAGTGGGATAATAAAGGGCAATGCAGATTTATTTAAGGGAAAATAATGTGTCCAAGATCAGAAAAACTTTTAATGGGTGAACAACCAAGCCCATTATTTGATATTTTCTGGCCTATAAGATACATTATGAGCAAATAAACAAATTTGTAAACCTTATATTTCCATGCCACTGCAACAAAACGGTCAAGTTCAAAAAACAAAATCAGAAAAATCAAACTTTCAGCCCATTTCATGTTATGATTATACTGGTTCACAAAAGCACATGACTTTATTAGGACAGAATGTGCGTATGCTATAAATGGTTTCATGGCTTCTTCTAAAACAAGCACTTTGAATGAAAGTTTATACTGTGTGTGTGTGTGTGTATATTACATTTAACTTGCAAATAATGACCATATCCCAATGGATTAAAAGAGCTGTGATATACCAAAGACCAATATTTTGTAGTCCCAATAACTATGCCCAATTTGACCTGATTTGACCTTTGACCTGGTTTGACCTAACATTGTTTAATATTTGCATGTATTCAAAACTCAGCAATTAACAAGGTTCTTGGTCAATCTGTCCATGTAGCAATTTGAGCGTTCAAGTATATAGATATCACTGGTGGGTGTGGACATTAGAAAACTTGCAAACAAGTTTGCCCATGGTAGCAGTCTCTGGCTTTGAAATAGAAGACTTTCATGGAAGAGCATTAACCTTAATGTGGATGAGATATTTAAAGGTTTCTTGGAGCTATTTTTTTAGAGTAAACGATGCCCACTAACTAGTTGACTAGACTACTCGCCTAAAACCCCAAATCTAATTTCACACCGAACTTTGAAAACTTAATACCAAGGCCAAACTATATTACCTGTAACTTAACACTTGGCACTGAACACAACCTCTGATGATATTTCATGTAACCATACATTATTAGCCTATAAAACATGAACCTTTGTTTGCCGCTCACATAACCTAACAAGGAGCTAACACAATGGTTTGACATAGGATAGACAAGCATTTGATAGTGCAAACATCAATTAATCGCAAGTTTTTAAATTTCTTTCATTTTTTTGGGGTATTAAGGTACTGTATAAGTAGAAATTTTCGCAAGGCTTTTATTTTCGCGAATTTTGCGAATAAATCTATAACCGCGAAAATAAAAACTCGCGAAAAATAATGTACTTCCAAGAAATGCTCAAAAATGGTAAACACAAAACATTGTACTGAAAACAGCATCAGGACTTCATGGGGTAGGAATTTTTACAGCAGCTTGCAACATTACCCAATATATACCTACTACATAACACCTTTTGTCATTTTTCCAGTAAACAAACTTGAGATTGAGAAATTGAAAAAAGAAAAACTCAATTGAAGACCATAAAATCTTGCCGCGGCCGGCGGGGTACAATAAACATGCCTGATCTCAACTTCAACCTCTGAAATCTAATGGTGCATTCTCATGTGTATTTTACCTTTGACCCATGACCTTTTGGCATTGTTTTCACATGTACGGGGTAATGTAGTTTGAGATTATTTTGATCATTCGGACCCGCATTCGGACTTCTTATAACTTCATAGTGAAGTTTTTAATTATCATTATTCATGATATTCATGATACTATAAAACACTTTAATTTCAAGGGTACTTTATTTTGTGAATTGCCGAGAGACAACATTTTCGCAATTCAAACATTTTTCATCACCAGCACTAAAAGTATCCATGAAGTTGCCGAATTTTGAACTCCCTGCTTATTTACTACCGATTTCCATGCAAAACCTATTGTTAAAATGCTTACTTAGTACCTTACAAATTATGTATATAACAGTCACATGGCCAGCAAACCGTCAGTGTAGTCTAGATCAGTACTCCTGAAATTCCTCTTTTAAGCAAGTGCACTGGCAAGGCAAGAAAATTCTAATCATTAGCGTCAGTGTTAACCATTCCTGTAAACCATTTGTGGTGTGACATGATCGCCTACCCAAACAATATTACGATTTAGTCAAGGCCAGGGTACAAAACAAGGTTATATAAAACAGAAAACTGGGTGCCTGCTGTCCCGGAATTCACCAATAGAAAATCGGATGCAAGTACCATTAATGATGATTTCGAGGCCGGCCCCGTTTGAAAATATCAGTGCACACTGGTTCCAATCGGTGAAAAGGAATTTCAACGTGGTGAAATCATAAATCATGGCCGCACCCTTTCTGAAGAACGCGCTTAACAAAATGGTGAATGTACAACCGGTTTGGGAAACCGAGATAAGTTTTAATGACAAACCAATATTAGTATACAGTGATGGGAATTGAAATTAAATTATCTTAAACATAAAGAAGTGATAAGTGGGGGATAATAACCTTGTATGTTATGAATAAAAGTCAAGTTTGACCATTGCCTACACTGTGTTTAGTCAGGGACAGTCTATGGTTGTATGGAACTCTGACTTTGTGTCATTTATTTTGTGAGGTTTTAATTTCGTGAATGAGGTTCTCGCAAAATTCATGAAATTAAATACCTCACAAAAGTAAGTGTTTTTACAGTAATTTGTTAAAGCTTACACTTTCCAGTAAAGTGCCGTAACCCCTAAGGTGAAATACTCATGAAATTTCTTCACAATCAATGCACTCAATTTTGATGCTTGTCCAAGGTGCATGCTTAAGGTTCAATTCGGCTCAATTTTCAAAGAAACCAAAGCAAACTGACGTCAGAAGGTATCGTATGTATCTTATTAAATACTTTAAGGGTTTTAAAATGATAGTTTTTAGTATCTTTGATCACATACTTAAGAGAATTTTAAAAGCTTATGAATATTTTCATGAATGGATTTTCACAAAATAACATGTTTATGAGGACATTGAAGTCCTGCCTCATGTTTAAGAATGAGTTTTTATATCAATACTATACTCTTAAAGTCCATTCAAACCTCACTACACTGATTCATAAATCACTCTCTGCCACAACTCACTGCATATCCAGTTAAAAATATATTTAACTTTTTTGGGGTACCACGATGCAGTACTGTGGATAGAGACTGCAGCTCAGCCAATGCAACTCACCGCAGTGAAGGAACCTTTATAGTTTCCTTAATTTAAATAAGTGATTACAGATGCACTTAAAGGCTGACTCAGAGATTTCCCGATGATGGCGCACTCAATTTTCAAACAAATCATGTTTTTTTGCATATACATAATGCTTGTCCATATACTAATCACTGTGTGAAATAACTAAGCTCAAATCGACATCCTTCATATAGAAAATCAAAACTTTGTTATAAAATTCCGGATTCTGTTATACTATGCATAAATGTTTACTGCAAGAAAACGAAAAATCCGATTCATCTCTAACTTTGGAATGAAGCATTTTAGGTGACTATATTTAGTTCTGGATGACTATTTTTAATTACTACAACAAAAAAATAAATTTCGAAATCTCTGAGTCAGCCTTTAAAATCAACCTATCAAACCCCTTAAAGGTGTGTTTCATAATTCTACCACTTTTTCTATAGTCCAACAAACATCTTTTAAGACATTTGTTGAACTATACACAAAGGTTTTTTTTAAATCGTAAAGCAAATTCAGTTGATTCTGATGGTGCGTTTTCAGTGTTCAAATGTTTGTATCGCAGTGCCCCACCGGCCAATGTGTTGTACACAAATTAAAACCTTCCTAATTTATTACAGAGACTATGCAATATTAGGTTAGGCCAAGAAAAAAAAAACAAGTTTGTCTCAGAAGATCGTGCACATTATGTTTAAAATTGGTTTTTGAGATTTCATGAAAAATTGAAAAAAAAGTGGAGCCAAAAAAAAGAAAAAACGCATTTCCATTTTTCTAAAAAAAAAAAAAACATTTCGCATTAGCATTTTTCACATTTCTTCTGAGACAAACTTGGTTTTTTTTTTGCCTTATATATATTTTATAGAATAGTCCATTTGGTTGGCCACACAACAAACCATCCCATTGCTTAGCCCAGGGGTTCTCAATAGGCGGCCCGCGAGCCAAATCCGGCCCGCCAGCCATTGATTTTTGGCCCTCGATTTGCTCTAAAATATAAAGAGAAACATAAGAATTTCAGTAGTGTTTGGCCCTCAAATAGTGAACTTTCAAACATGTTCAGCATTCTCCGGCCCTTCAGCTAATATAATTGAGAACCCCTGGCTTAGCCTTACTCAATATCCACAAAAATAGTATAAAACATTTAATTCACAAATATCACAAAGTTCTTCAAGCAGAATTTGCAGACATTCAGCGTGTTTCTATTGGGACGTTTTTTCCGGTTTATACCAGAAAAGGGATTAAATTGGCTCAATAGAAACAGCTTTCCTACTCCATTTTCTTGCTTACACCGACGAAAGTTTCCACCGGTATTTACCCTTGTTTTGGAAGGATAATGCCAGAGAAATTATCCGGTTAACGCCAATAGAAACACACAGCATTCCGATAGAGTGCACATACCGGAGAAAGAGCCCAGAAATTGACGCCATGTGAGCGCAGCAATTAATCCCCGTTCCAGCATGCGCAGCAATGTTGACGTTAGCAACACATTTTGTCATCGTGCTGATCTGCTGATCGGGGATACATTTTGGCCACCGTTTTACAAATTTCTAGGGGTTTTCATGTTTTTACAATGCCTGAAATGCACGTCCCGCTCCGGCGTTTGTTTGGACAACAGAGCCTACTATGTAAAGCGTTAATTTCTGTATGGGGAGAGGGAGATATTCAGAACATTTTGGATTGCAGTTTGGTGAGGTCACGACCCACAATACAACGTGGTTGACTTGTACAGAATGACCTTTAGCTGGTAAAATCACAGTCCGTGATGGTCGGTCGCATTTTCCGGAAAACGCTGCTCAATAGAAACTTCGCACTATTGATGATTCTCAGTATCAACCGGATAAATTTTTATCTGGATAAATACCGTCTGTTCAATAGAACACGCTAAATGAACCAGATATTTGCTAAATCAGGAAGTGATTTTTCAATGGTTGCTTTATGATTAAACCGGCCGACAAACATCTCCTGAAAGGACCATAAATGCCGCTCAACATTCCCACTTGTCATACCATATTAACTAAAAAAATTTCATCATCTGCATAAAAAGGTACCCACACTCTCCATTTCTGTACATTCCACCCTACATCCCACACGTAAGGCACATGTATCATTCCACGACTTAATATAGCCAAAACTTGCCGACAAAGAGAATAAATCTCGCTGATATAAATACTCAGGTACCTCTTTGGCAAAGAGCAAAGCACATTTATGCCATCCCTCTCATCTTCCATCTCAAAATCGACTCTGCAAAAGAAGACGACAAGGAGGAAAATTTCAGGAAACACGAGATTAGTTTTTTTAAATAGTGAAAACCACGAGACACATTTTTATATTTTTTGAAAATTTCAATTTTTTCTCCTCGTACTGTTCTTCTCTATCAACTACCTCATCGCCCTGTGAGTGTACCTTTATCAATCAATAGATACGTTACGCAGGCAACATAGCAGGCATAACATCTAGCCTCCGGTGGTAAACATCACCACATAGAGCTAGTCACAGCAGCCTATGAAAGGCCTCTTGAATACAGCGAGTCCTCGTACACCTGTAACCCTCGGAAAAATCTAAGGTTTTCCAATGCCTTTTGACACATACAAAGCAACCCATACAGCACTCTCAAATTATCCTATGGTTTTCAATGCAAGTGCTTCCTTACACTAGAGTTTGATCCGGCCAGTTGACGACCACGATTAACATGCTAATTTTTAAACTAATGCAAGCATTTTCCCCACAATACCTGCAATCTGCTGTCCGCGGTTTACAAATAGTATAATATCTTGATTCCGGATGTCATCTTTATGATTTTCTTTGGGCAAGTTTGGCTGATATCAATAGTTCGTTTCACCAGTTTCATCTGAACAGACACCTTGGAAAAAAATTTGACCTCTGATGCCCGTTGACCTCAACTGCCGAATATGTAAAGCGTTAATTTCTGTATGGGGAGAGGGAGATATTCAGAACATTTTGGATTGCAGTTTGGTGAGGTCACGACCCACAATACAACGTGGTTGACTTGTACAGAATGACCTTTAGCTGGTAAAATCACAGTCCGTGATGGTCGGTCGCATTTTCCGGAAAACGCTGCTCAATAGAAACTTCGCACTATTGATGATTCTCAGTATCAACCGGATAAATTTTTATCTGGATAAATACCGTCTGTTCAATAGAAACACGCTAAATGACCAAGATATTTGCCTAAATCAAGAGAAGTGATTTTTCAATGGTTGCTTTATGATTAAGCTCAGGCAAGACAAACATCTTCCTGAAAAGGACCATAAATGCCGACTCAAACATTCCCACTTGAATACCATATTAGACTAAAAAATTTCATCATCTGCATAAAAATAACCACACTCTCCATTTCTGTACATTCCACCCTACATCCCACACGTAAGGCAGCATATATCATTCCAGCGACTACATAGCCAAATTTGCCGACAAAGAGAATAAATCTCGCTGATATAAATACTCAGGTACCTCTTGGGCAAAGAGGCAAAGCACATTATGCCATCCCTCTCATCTCCATCTCAAAATCGACTCTGCAAAATGAAAGACGACAAGGAGGAAAATTTCAGGAAACACGAGATTAGTTTTTTAAATATTGAAAACCCACGAGACACATTTTTAATATTTTGGGAAAATTTCATTTTTTCTACTCGTACTGTTCGTCTCTATCAATCTACCTCATCTCACCTTTGAAGTGTAACTTTATCAATCAAGAGATACTGTTAAGCAGGGCAACATAGCAGGCCTACATCTAGCCTCCGTTGGTAAGCACAGCACCACATAGAGCTAGTCACAGCCAGCCTATGAAGGCCTCTTGAATACAGCGAGTCCTCGTACACCTGTACCCTCGGACAAAATCTAAGGTTTCCAATGCTTTTGACACATGACAAGCAACCATACACACTCTCAAATTATCCTATGGTTTTCAATGCAAGTGCTTCCGTACACTATAGTTTGATCCGGGCCAAGTTGACGAGCCACAATTAACATGGCTAATTTTTAAACTAATTGCAGCATTTTCCCCACAATACATGCATCATCTGCTGTCGCGGTTTACAAATAAGTATATATCTTTGATTCCGGATGACCTCTTTATGATTTTCTTTGCAAGTTTGGCTGATATACAATATTCTTTTCACCAAGTTTCATCTGAATCAGACAAACTTGGAAAAAGAAATTGACCTCTTGATGACAGTTGACCTCAACTGCGAATATGCAAATGAACCCTGATATTGTCAGATGTTAGAATTTGACTTATGCTCTTTCATCCCTGATAGTTGGAATTGGTCAATGCATTGAATACACACAAGGATTCCCAGGAAAATGTACCCCAATGCCTAAGCTGTGAGGCCTGTGTTGTACCAGCTTAAGTATGTTACCACTGGGGTACAATTGGGAATTTTCAGAGAACTGTTGAAGTTTTTTCTGGCTGTGTATAGATTATCTCTATGGGCACTCTTGTTTAGTGCTATTCCATAATATTCTTGATGATGAGAAGATACCAAGGTACAGTACACAGTGTGGGTAGTTACCGAACCTGCACCTGTTCATGCTAGCAAGGACTATACTGTGAAACAGTGCAATAAAAGCACTTTACTGAACCATGTACTGAAAGGTTATACAACAACAGTTTACAGCAAGGATTGAGGAGGGGAAACAAGGCATCAATCCGATTTTTTTTTTTTTTTTTTTTTACACTATAGTTTGATCCGGGCCAAGTTGACGAGCCACAATTAACATGGCTAATTTTTAAACTAATTGCAGCATTTTCCCCACAATACATGCATCATCTGCTGTCGCGGTTTACAAATAAGTATATATCTTTGATTCCGGATGACCTCTTTATGATTTTCTTTGCAAGTTTGGCTGATACAGGGTGAGTCAAAAAGATTTACACTCATTTTGTTTGAATTTTTCTACAGCAGTGAAAAATCTACCAAAGATATGGAGTACCACATATAAAACTAGATTATTCCACCTACTAGAGAAATTTTTTTTTTTTTTTTTTTTTTTTATCTCTATGGGCACTCTTGTTTAGTGCTATTCCATAATATTCTTGATGATGAGAAGATACCAAGGTACAGTACACAGTGTGGGTAGTTACCGAACCTGCACCTGTTCATGCTAGCAAGGACTATACTGTGAAACAGTGCAATAAAAGCACTTTACTGAACCATGTACTGAAAGGTTATACAACAACAGTTTACAGCAAGGATTGAGGAGGGGAAACAAGGCATCAATCCGACACCGACCTTCCTGTTTATAGACTTCTCTCCACTGAAATCACATTTTCCTAGAAAGTACTGATATTGCAAATTTTAAAGTTATATAAGGTTTTAGTAATCTCTTGAGATTACTTGTTTCAATAGTGGTCATGATGAACTCACAGGATTTATCTTTATGGATGCATTCGGTGATTTTCCCTATGCAAATCCTCTCTTTTTCCTATACCCCCTGGCTGGAATGTATTTACGAGAAGCTTTACAATATGACCACCTTTATCTATTTGAGCCCTGCAAACAACTAAGGTCAGTCAAGCTTAGAGTTCAGCATTTTTCTCTACCAAAATCATAATTACATATTTTCAAGACTATACAGGGTGTCCACAAAAAAAAAATGGTGCAAGGCAAAAGCACCCTCGTTGGAGATGAAAAAAAATAAAATTGTGACGTGATATTTACATCATGTCGTAAATGAAGTCTTGGCTTTTAATTCTGTTACAGCATCCCATTTGGTTGTTGCAATCGAGAGATATGGCAAATATTCTAAGAGAAGGTAAAATACAAATTGTGCCACTTTTCACAGAATGGGATAGCTTAACACAATCGAATCATGATGTTGATAGGACACGTTATTGATTCGAACAAATTCATCCATCACACAATTATAAAGCTTAATCTTTTTTTTGTTACTTCATATCGATGTGTCTTTTTCTCAGTAAACATTCTTCATAAATAAGTAAAGAACATAAAAATAAATCAATAAGCCCTATCAACCTATCAACATGATGCTCTTTGTATCCCATTCTATGAAAAGTAGCACAATTGGTATCACCCACTCTCTTAGAAAATTGGCCATATCTCTGGATTGCATCAACCAAATCGGATGCTGTAAACGGTATTCAAAAGCCAAAACTTCATTTGTGATATAATGTAATTATTACATCACTGCTTTTGCCTTGCAACATTTTTTGTGGACATCCTGTATTTGGAATCAGCATGAAAATTGTATTCAAATGAGTGCAAACAAGCCTAGTCTTAGTCAGTGGTTTGATATGGTTCCCTATATGATCTTTAAAAGCCAATGGTTTATGCTTTATAACTTATACAGACACACCAGAGTGAATATAAGTAAACATGACCAAATCTGTGAAGGTATAACCAGAGTGGCCAAAGCTTAAACTGATGAATGGAAGAAATCAAAACCATTCTCTTAACAGTGCATTAGTAAATAGCACAGAGAAAACTTAGCATCACACTCACTTCACAGAAAATCAACTCAGGGCCCCTGGATTACAGGTAGGTGCGCAGAGATTTGTCTGTTTTCATTTCGAAAATTGTCCATTCCAATGCATTATGTGCTACCAAAAACAGCATCGGGCTCGCGTAAAATGTTCTCAAGATAAATACACATTTGGTTATCTACCGCAGCGGCAGCAGACGAAGAAAATCTTTCAACTTACTTTACAAATCGAGGCACCATGAGGGATACCTTACATGGCGAGTTTCTAGCTAGGCTTGCTTATGACAAAAAGTTATCATTATGTAAAAAGGCCGGAAGATATTGCGCCTATCAAATAACAATTAATGCAGCATTGTCTAGCTAGCGTATAGTTGGAGAGACTCGAGAATTGCGATAGAGGTGAAAAACAATGTGCCCCTGATGAGGTAAAGGAAATGTATGACATGGAAGGAGAATAAAAGGAACCCAAGAAAATGGCAAGATATGTCAGTACATAGCGATTCTAATACTGAGTTCACCATGTATCTGAAATACTTATGTGGAGAATGGAGAGCACGGAGAGGGGGAGGGCCTTATCCAGCAAAATAGCCAAAATCTAAAACATGTTCAGTTTTTACTTAGTCTTGCTATGGTCATGCACATTTGCTCTAAAATTGCAGTGAATTTGCAGAAAATGGTCTACAGATTAAAAAAAAAAACATTTTTTTGGAGGAAAGTCGCAAATGCAAATGTTTCAATCTTGTGAATTTTGAGTTATAGTTCACAACAGGCCAGCAGTTTGTAAATTTGACCCATGTGTAGCTATGTGTGTTTCATAAAATTCCAATGATCTTCTACCTTTTTGCCACGGTATCTTGTTTGTCACATGGGTTACAAATGAGTAATCCCATGTATATCATGTCAGGTCAGGTCAGGTTTCCTTTGAGGGCCTGCTACTGGTATCCTGGTAACCAGTACAACCTGTCCCAGGGCCGAGTTGTCGGCGGCTAAACCGTCACCCCCATCGGATTTCTGATGAGGAGGGTAGCTGGTTACCCTGGTAGAATGAAAAAGAAGATCTACCTACAAGGGCGTCAGCTCTGGAGAGCTGATGGCGGCCATCCAGCACATGCCGCCTTGCATGGTGGGTGTGGTTGCCCAAAGGCTAGGCCCACCGCCGAAAACTGTGGATTGACGTCAGGAAGGGCATCCGGTCATTATCTTTTTGCTCCAATAAATCCTCACACAGCAGTATTGCTGAGTGAGGTGTATCCGGCCACCCTCGTTAACGGGGACAAAACCGGATTTAAAACTTTGGTATAACTAACTAACAAACACTATCATATCACATGTGTCAAATGTTGACTCTAGTATCATAAAAGAGAGAATCTCATGCTTTGATAGCCAACACTTTCCTTCCTTTTGCCATGGTATCTTGCACATGGGTATCATGAGTTACTTACACATGGGTATCACGTGTATATCTCATGAGTTACACATGGGTATCGTATGTACATCTCTGAGTTACGCAAGGGTATCACATGCACATCTCATGAGTTACACAAGGGTATCACATGTACATCTCATGAGTTACAACATGGGTATCACACGTACATCTCCGGCATGAGTTATATATGGGTATCACATGTACATCACATGGGTAGCAAATGTTGACTCTAGTATAGCAAATGGGTGCATGTCATGAAACTTATTTTTTTTTTTTTTTTTTTTGCAGTTTGTAAATTTGACCCATGTGTAGCTATGTGTGTTTCATAAAATTCCAATGATCTTCTACCTTTTTGCCACGGTATCTTGTTTGTCACATGGGTTACAAATGAGTAATCCCATGTATATCATATCACGTGTCAAATGTTGACTCTAGTATCATAAAAGAGAGAATCTCATGCTTTGATAGCCAACACTTTCCTTCCTTTTGCCATGGTATCTTGCACATGTGTATCATGAGTTACTTACACATGGGTATCACGTGTATATCTCATGAGTTACACATGGGTATCGTATGTACATCTCTGAGTTACGCAAGGGTATCACATGCACATCTCATGAGTTACACAAGGGTATCACATGTACATCTCATGAGTTACAACATGGGTATCACACGTACATCTCCGGCATGAGTTATATATGGGTATCACATGTACATCACATGGGTAGCAAATGTTGACTCTAGTATAGCAAATGGGTGCATGTCATGAAACTTACATCATACCTTCTTTTTACCATGCTTTTGTTTCTGCTTTTGTCTCTGTTACAAAGAAAAAAAGGTTGTAATTGTTTTATGAAGCTGAAATGAAATATGCTTCCCTTTTCCATACATAATGCAGTGCACCATTTAATTTGGCATAGAAGAAGTATTCTTATTTTCATTTCCTTGAAGGTTATAACCTTTATGTATGTGAACATCATGGAAGAGAAATATTCATAAGACTGACAGAAAATAAAATACGATTTTTGTTCTTTTTAAAAATTAAAGAACTAACTCCAAGTCTTTCAATGCTATTTTAACAAGTAAAATGGGTACAGATTCAGGTCAAATCAAGCAAATTCTGTACACACCCGTAAAATTACAATAAAGTTTTGCTACTCAGAAAGCTACTAACAAACATAGACTAGACCACAACATGGTCCATTAGAAATTAGAATGCAAACTTGACAGATACTTGCCATATGTGCCATTGTGCAGATCTGGGGTGTGTGGGTTGGGTGTGTGGGGTTTAATCATAGCTAATCATTTGCAATAACCTCTTAAGAAGACATCCACTTTACTTGCTTGTTACCAAATTCAGTTAAAATTAGCTAAATGTGCATGGCTTGCACCCTTTCTACACACAGGGGACAAAATCCCTGGCAAGTTGCAATTAATCAGTTTGGTATTACAAAGTTATAACATTACAATCATACTTTTCATTGCTGTCAATTGTACTTTAGTGCTGTTAAACAGGTCTGTCAATGCGCTACGGTGTTGTTGGATCACACAAAAACAGAAACTGGGATGATTGAGACTTTGCAAGCAAGCTTGTCCTAACCAGACAAGATTGACAGTAATGTCCCTAGCCACCCACCTCTCTCTCTTCCCCAAACCTCCCCAAAGGCCTGTTGCATTTTTTTTCTGGATATAGGTCCTAATTTGTCAAAGATTCTATGCAGCATATTTAATCTTTGTCGGTTCTTACTAGGCCAGGACACTGATCTTCCCCTTGCCGTTTTTGATCTGTATGTTCCCTCCTTTAAAAAGTTTACATTTAAAGGGACCCAGATGTTGGCAGTGGCACTTGGGCAAGTCAACTTTTTTTTTGGGGGGGGGGGGTTTGCCTCCATCACATCTATTACATCATGTTCATGACCAACATGCCACATCTACTTTTTCCTCTTTTTTTCTCTGCTCAACTTTATGATTTGTTATATTTGCCATTCCTAGAAATATAAAGGAATCTGGTAAGTTAATTCTTGGGAAAAATGGTTAAGTGTTATGTTAATAAAATACTTCTAGAGGCGATTTTATAAAGCGTATTTGCCATTTGCAATCACCAGAATCTTTATGGAAGGGGGAAATCCACCCCCTGCAACTGCTTGCACAATCTGGATAATTTGCAACAATTTTTTCCCAAGAAATTGACAATGAAAAGAAAAACAATTCTCAGGAAATGTACAATTTCTTTAGCCCTGATCTCACCTCTTCCATTACATGTAAGTCAGTTATGAAAAAAAACAAATTTTGAGGATAAAGGTTTAATAACCAACATGTAAGTCATGTACACTATGATATTGATGCACATGTTGGCTTGTGGTATCATTTTTGTAACATATCTCACAGCTAGTTATTTTTAAATTGACATCCTCTAAGTAACAATACTATCCCTAATGATCACTTGTTCCTATTTCCATTCAAGGGGCCTGTAGAGTCTACGATTTTTTTTTTTTTTTTTTTTACAGTAATGTCCCTAGCCACCCACCTCTCTCTCTTCCCCAAACCTCCCCAAAGGCCTGTTGCATTTTTTTTCTGGATATAGGTCCTAATTTGTTAAAGATTCTATGCAGCATATTTAATCTTTGTCGGTTCTTACTAGGCCAGGACACCGATCTTCCCCTTGCCGTTTTTGATCTGTATGTTCCCTCCTTAAAAAAGTTTACATTTAAAGGGACCCAGATGTTGGCAGTGGCACTTGGGCAAGTCAACTTTTGAGGGGGGGGGGTTTGCCTCCATCACATCTATTACATCATGTTCATGACCAACATGCCACATCTACTTTTTCCTCTTTTTTTCTCTGCTCAACTTTATGATTTGTTATATTTGCCATTCCTAGAAATATAAAGGAATCTGGTAAGTTAATTCTTGGGAAAAATGGTTAAGTGTTATGTTAATAAAATACTTCTAGAGGCGATTTTATAAAGCGTATTTGCCATTTGCCAAGAAATTGACAATGAAAAGAAAAACAAATTCTCAGGAAATGTACAATTTCTTTAGCCCTGATCTCGCCTCTTCCATTACATGTAAGTCAGTTATGAAAAAAAAAATTTTTGAGGATAAAGGTTTAATAACCAACATGTAAGTCATGTACACTATGATATTGATGCGCATGTTGGCTTGTGGTATCATTTTCGTAACATATCTCACAGCTAGTTATTTTTAAATTGACATCCTCTAAGTAACAATACTATCCCTAATGATCACTTGTTCCTATTTCCATTCAAGGGGCCTGTAGAGTCTACGAACCCAGTTCAGATTACTACATATTCAAATATGGCAACTTTGGTTTGCAAAGAGTTGCTATCTACGGTAGACGTCATGGATACGTCATCATCGTCGGGAAGTCCCTTCAACACGCTAACCAGGTGCCTGTCTGCTACGTGATGTAATGGCTGGCCTACCCACCACTGAATAGGTAACACATGGGCCAGCATGCAATACAGACCTGCCTCAGTACCAGGAATCAGATTCCACCTCTACACTGCATGCAGGGACTTAGCACTTGAGATTGATGCACTAAATAATACCAAAATATCAAAGGGTGCTTGTCACTACTCACAAGAGTGCATGGGTTGATGAGCTCATGCCCCTACACATGAGAATATATTGCTGGGGAGAAGTACATGTCATCATGTATGACTAGCGCAGAGTCGGAGACCGTCAACCATTGTAAATGTAAACAGAGTACGAGGAGAAACCTCTTGTAGCTACAGCGTAACAACATCACTTCACTTGCATTTGTTGCATTTCATCACGTCACTTGCGCTGCGTTGTGTAACTTTAGATTTGCAATTGTTACATTATTCCGTCTCTATTATGAGGTCAAACAAATCAAAACATCTCAATCATTCACATCTTGAACAAGTTTTTACTTCTTGATTGTCTTTCTCCCCTTACTCTTGCTTGGATATTTTCTTATAATAAGTGAGGTCAAGCAAATGAAAACACTCAACTCACTCACATCTTTACCATTTTTTCCCTTTGCATTTTCCCTTGCATACATTTCCTTCTTATAGCCCCCATTTTTTTAACTTGCAAATTTAGAAGGTAATGGCTCTCTCAATGCACTTTGATTTGGCATCACTTGAGCCTTTTCCTTCATTATACATACAAAATTTGAAAAAAGCTGTGAGACACATTTTGAAGTAATTGCTATAAGAGTTATAATCCATAATGGAGCATTGATCTTCTACTGCCCATAATTTACTATGAGTCGGTAGAGTCAATTCCCAAGGTAGAGTTTAGTTATTTCTAATCACCTGTGTACTTGGTAAATACATCCTATGCTCTTTTTAGAGTAAGAATACCCAGAATGAACAAGATTAGTTCATGTCAATATATACACATGTATGTCTTACTCAACTTTGTCCCTGGTGGATGAGTATGTTGTAGTTCAGGGTCTTACATCCAACCAACAAAAGAACCCTTTCAGATATGGTAGATTGTAATTGGCCCAAGTATTTTGGCAGGAGATACAAAAAATACATCCTCGGACTGCTTGTGTCATCTGCCGTCGCGGGTTTGTGAATGATAGGCCTCACATGACCTTTGACTTTGATATGTGACTTTTTTTTACCTCATAAACAAATGCAGGTTTGCATGTTAACTCCATAAACCAAGTTTGGTTCCAATTGAACTTGTTGAACTCACATGTCACATGTAATATTGGCCAAATGAGCTCAATTTTACATTTTCAGCCTATTTTACAACTTGACCTCAAATGACCTTTGACCTTGGGACCTCAGCAACAAATGGGGGATGCCAAGTTGCACCTGTGACACAAGTTTGGTCTAAACCACAGACTTCAATTATAACACTAGATAGTGAACGCCGGCTCAAAAGCCGTAACCATCTTTTCCCGCAGTGCGTACTTATTTCCATAGTGTGGTGTACCAATTTATTCATATATTCACGCATTTGCATAGAACGATGTACCGTTTCCAGGCCAACAGGTTACGGCGCATGCGCGTGCGCTTTTCGAATGGATGGCCATAATGAATATAATTTTCAAAACATGGTTACAGCATCTCCCTTCATTAATATCTATGGTCTAAACCACTGATCTCTACACAATGGATTGGCTAGCCTACACAACAGTAATTGTATATTAGATGAATGGAGCAACAGGCGGGCATCTTGGTCTACCGAACACAATACCATTCCAGAGACACCTGTTTAACAGAAGCTGTATCCCGGGTGCACGTTTTAGAGACATGCCATCCCATATGCACAAATACAATGCGCTTACTGAATTGGCTTGATTCTGTAGTCTGTTATGTCGCTTATCCACATTTCAATGGGAACAATTTTGTATAAATGACCGGCTCCTAACCACCTACTTGGGCTCTTTTTGGATGACCAATATGGCCATCAGTGCTTCAATTACAAAGCCCAGGTTTCCAATCCATTGTATACAGATCAGTGGTCTAAACCCATCAAAGTATGTGGATATTACACGACAACAGACATCAACAACAGACAACAAGAAGAGTGGACAAAGTGATCTCTATGTGTCTCTGCCTTAAGGCAGGCAACACAAAAATAAGGCAGGCGACACAATAACAGTCAACCTAACCAAAATGGAACACACACACAGACATGCAATATGACCCTAAGTGACCTCTAAATGACCTTTGACCTCCTCATGTGTTATCCCACATAAGACCCCTTGTCTCAATGTATAAGCATACCTAGTATGAACTTGAGCCATCCTGCACTAAAAAGTGACAGTAAGTTGAAAAAGTTTCAACCAAAAGGTAAACTTATGTTTGACACACAGACAGACACCCTGACGGACACACAGACGGACACAGATACACAAATCATGCCGACACAAGGTCGTTCCAATTGCATCGAACGACTTAAAAATGAATAATTTTGAACTCTTGAGTGACTATACTCCCTTGCAGATCTAGGAGGGTTAACAATTTTATCAATCTGACTAGTTGGAATATAATAAGCCATTCAACTTTACTACACTGAATAGATGTTTACTGAGAAAAAGAAAAGAAAGGAGGAAAACATCAGATATGATCAATCAAGAAAAATATCAGAAAGAATTGCTTGTAATCACAATGCGGTACTTCAAGATAGATGAAATGTATATCATTTTCAACACAATACACATACACCATGTATTATATATCATCGTGATCCTTGGTGAGAAAGAAAAACACACTGATAAAGCCATAGGCCAATGAACTCACAGTGACAAGGTCTTACACTTTATGTTACCTCAAATGAAGCAAAATTTATGCAAATAAGCAATTCAAATCCATGAATTTTAAGATAAAAATAGGCCTTGTCTTGTGGGTGATGGAGTGATTGCACTCTACAGGATACAATGTTTCAAGGATGTCGTGTTTGTCTTGACGTTTATTTCTTGCTCAAATATTTGCCATCACTACAGCCCCCTTGTTTTTGCAAAGCAGAGTATGGACTCTACAGAAAGTTATTTGCCATCATCAAAACTGCATTTGACAGAAAGCACAATAATGGGACCAGAAACCTACCACAAGGGGGGAAAATAATTTCTATTAATGTGTTAATGTTAACTAGTTTAACTTTTCCATAGGCACCCCTACTTTCAATTTAAGGTGAAAAAAATATAACTTTTTCCGTTTAATTATTTCCATGATACGATATTAGTTTGAGAATACCATTGGAGTATATAGGAAATGTGTAACATTTTTTAAAATTAGAACAAAGTATTGCAGATTGGTCTGCTATGGTTTGTAATACTACAAATAGCAGCAAGGTTTTTCCATGGTAAAATCATAATGTAATATATTACCAATTCTGTAAAACACAACATAACAATACTGCTAATGTGACATGTCAAGGACGGATACATGTGAAATGAATGGTAACATTAGCACTCCTCGCCCTTGTGTAACTTTTAACCAATTATCTATAGTAGCCACAGTGAAAACTGCCATATTTTGGTATCTGCTATAAGATGCACAATATATCATAACATTAGCACCATTGCCATCAAAAGAATAATAACTTTAGCAGGTCCTCCATCCAAATTCTGTCACGATTAAACAACTTCCGTCAAATAATTAGTAATTGGCGTAAACGACGATCGACATTGGATAGCGCTATGCAGCGCTCGCGCTAGGGATTTTTATTTGTGTAGCATTTTTGCAACAGCTCTTGCTTTGATCATATTGATAGTGCAAACGTATGGGGAAAAATTGTTACACAATCTTAAAATTGCATAGCAAATGGCAGAAAATGTGTAGCAAACTGCTATGCTAAACAAGCTATCGCGAGCCCTGGCGCCATGCATGTACCCACTGCGACAACATCGTTCATGCGTAATCTATACAGGATGTGTATCCATGCATGATCATCTATCGTGAATACAAACAAGCACAATTACGTTGAATTTCTACACACACGCTCAGGTTTCGTGGCCCATAGACTGCACCATTCTGTACTATTGTTACTTGTAATATTATTGACGGAATGATTTAGGTACCAGATTATAAAAAAAGTAAACATATCTTATTTAATTTCGCACTGCCATTACATGACTGACCACCAGCCATGATGGAAATTGATAGATGTTGATCGATCTCGGGACTGGCTGTTTGTTCCCGTGAGATTTGAAAAATGTTACTGTTATTGCAAAATATTGACAGAGGTAACAATAGCAAAAAAAATGTTTTAAGTTATCCAAATTGATTGTCCCTTTACAGAAAACAATAAAGGCAACTGATAAACTTTTTGAAGTTATTCCCAAGTGGCTAATAAATATTGCTATTGTTACATGGCGTACATGACGGATGACAGTAACAATAGCACTGTCTGTTTGTCGCCCTCCAGAAAACCAATGGTATGACTTTTTGCCCCAAAAATTATGTAAATCATGGACCAATATGTATTAAACAAGATATGTAATCAACAATAATGGAATTCCTTTAAAAATAAGCTTGAGAACATTTTTAGAAACATCATTTTTGAATGGTAGATTTTTTCCGTCAAAATTGACGGAAATATTAAAGTAATGTTTATGAAAAATTGTCAAAGTGTTTGAGAACCCATTCAAATTATCTTCACTATATGTATACATGTATATAAACATATTAACACAGTAAATTAGGGAATTCAGTAATTTAGTAAAAATATGTGACATTAAGAAAAATTGCTAATGTTATGGTACCCATTATTGTGCTTTCTGTCATTTACATTTACTTCAAATTACTTCAGTCTACCAAATATGGAGATGAGCTCCGAAATATAGCCCAATTTTGCCTGCACATTTCCTTTGAGATTTACACCCATTTATAATTTATTTGAACACACTTGCACACAATAATGCAATACTGGGCTCTACGGGCTCTCCACCAGTTTTGTGATGTCACACGTAGGAGGAGTAAAGTTTTAAATCCGGTTTTGTCCCCACTAACAGGGGCGGCCGGATTCACCTCACATTCACATCAATACTGCTGTGTGAGGATTTATTGGAGCAAAAGATAATTGACCGGATGCCCTTCCTGACATCAATGTGCTGGATGGCTGCCATAAGCTCTCCAGAGCCGACGCTCTTGTAGGTAGATCTTCTTTTTAGTTCTACCAGGGTAACCAGCTACCCTCCTCATCGGATTTCCTTAGAATTCCTGATGGGAATGGGATGGTCCTGGGACAGGTAGTACTGGTTACCAGGATACTAGTAGCAGACCCTCCAAGGAAACCTCACATGTAACATGTAATATTGGCCAAAGTTGGCCCATAAAAGGCAAAGATTTCACAAAATTTCCAAAAGGTGACCACAAACTTTGCTACTTACAAAATATGTGCAAATTTGACCACCTTTTTGCAACTTTTAGCATTTTTTAAAAATCTGGTGCAACTTTGTGTAACTGTAGACATTTTTGCTCAACTTGTGCAACTTATGGTAAATTTTGTGCAACTTTATGCAACTTTGGTCAAATTTGTATAACTTCATGCGACCTTTGACAATTTTGTGCAACTGTTGCCATTTAAGCCACTTTTGGCTGACTTTGGGTATCTCCTGTGAGTCATTCATTATATGAATTTTATGATAGAATATCATGATATTTTATGATAGAATATTGAGTTGACGGGTCAAACGGGCTATAGTCGTTCATTTGGGCGCCGATCACTGCAGTTTTGTAATCTTTGCAATAAGACAACTTTTTGACCCAAACTGTGTTTGACCCAAACTGTGTTTGACCCAAACTGTGCTAAACAGTTTGACCCAGGGGTCAAACTGTTTAGCACAGTTTGACCCCTGTACAACCATGACCTTTGACCTTGCACAACAAAGCCCTGTGTGAAATTAAGAAAAACATTCACAACTAATTGCAGTACTGTATATGTTCATGTTTATCCTCTTGACTACCTGGGTATTTCCTGAAACCTACTAGTTTTTAAGAAACTTAAACCAAAGTATATAACAGATTGTCATCTACTTCGGGCATTCATTATTTCTAGTTGTCTTCTGGCTTTTTGTTCCTCTTCAAAGCTAGCAGGGGTCGGGACATGGCCGGGGTTTGACAAAAATATTGCCCTGCAGGGCCAGGACTTGGCCGGGGAGTTTAACATTTCAAAAACACACCTTGTGTGCAAGTCCTGGCCATCCCCGGGTTACCCAGGGGCCTGGGCATTTTTTGATAGGTGCCCAGACTCTCTGCAGTAAACCTGCACTCAATGCTAGCAAACTCCTTGATTTCATCTCTCAATAGTCTGTCTGCATCTCCTATCAAGTTCTTATGTCTATACCCTATTCAATGTAATGTGGTACATGGCCCCATTCTTTTGCCACTTAAATTCTACACATTTTGTCAGAGTAGAGGCTCCAAGTTTTTACAAAATACACTATAACTACTATAGTATATTTACCCTAGGGTTGCATTATGACCTTGGTCTTGCTTAATGTTATCTCAATGTATTTTATTAAAGGTGATGTTTCAGTGAACACACTATAGTTATTATGCTTTGCATCCACCTGCTGCCATGTTCTCTGGCGACGCATCCAGTCCATCACAATTCTGTCATTAACATTATGTCCCACACTCTTGTCCCTTTCTCTGATCAGAATTTACCACCCTATCTTTTACTTTTGTATTCAGCTCCTGTCTGCTTCATTTTATTACACAGGGTGCATAATTCTTTACTTTACCAAACTGATGTTGTCACAGTAATATTAACTTAATTTCAGCCTGAAAAGGGAGGTAAAACATGGGAAATATGTTCCATACCACATTCACCCATGTGACCTTTGACCTATGTGTGTGACCTTTGACCTCACCTCAAATTTGTTCTGTGCTCAGGTCAGTGGTCCCTTTGACCAAACTTGGTGGTCATATGGCATTTCTACACAAATTGACCACTAGATGACCTTTGACCTTTTGTGTCACTCTGAAACCCTGCAAACAAAGGTCAGACTGTCCTCCCCTACCTTCATGCCAAATATCAGACCCATATGCCAAAGCATAACAAAACACATAGCCGGACACTCTCACAGATCTCATTTTTTAGTAGTATAGAAGATGTGGGATTTCTTATGAGGACTGATTTCAAACATCAAGTTCTTTTCAATTACTTAATAAATACAGCTTGAGAACTCAACAACATTAACAAAACTTCAAATTTACACCACAAAATAATCTCACAAAGAATATAATTCCCTAAATCCTGAAATGTAATCCTGTGACTAAATACCAAACACTGAAGAACAATTCTGAATTTATTTACACTGATAACGTTAAACAAATTCCACCCAGCCGTTTTCAACTGCAGGTTCATACAAGCCACAAACACTACCTTTAATGTCTCCCTCTTTTAACTGTCTTCGTTTACACTACATATCTAGTATCTTATCCATTTGCTATTTCTGCGTATTATTTTATTAACAAGGATGCACTCAATATTTCTCCAACCAATTAACTTGCATTTTAACAAAGCTGAAATTTCAGTCAAAAAATATAAAACTTAATTGGTGCCCGGGATCGGTTACAAATGGCAGAGCATTCCGGTTTCAGTAACGACGAACACTTGACATGTCAATGCACTCCACTCCATCAAGAAAATCTTACGACAATGTTTCTAGATAATTTGTCCACCTGAAATAGTTTAATTGAAATCACTGCCAGAACAAGAGTAGATTGGAAAGTATTTATACAGTTTTTTAAAGTCTAGTATTGAGACCTTGGTGAGGGGAGGGAAAATTTGTACTGTGTCAACTCAAAGAACACCTTTTTCGCTCTTCTTTTCTGGTCAAAGCCAAAAACGATTTAGAAAACAAGTAGTATTGATTGACCATTGCCACCTTTCCTGAGAGATCCTAAAACAGTCATGACATCGCATGGTAAAGAGCAAGGGTTTCAACCACTTCAAGTCCCTTTTAACTGTTATGCAGGTATGCCTGGCCATTTGACATTCTTACCCACAAACATTTGAGTCTTATTTTAGAAACATTCAATTGTGATTAAAGGCGCACAGGAAACTGGTTTAAAGACCATCTCTCCCAGGCTGAATCCATTTGCTACAGACGCTACTCGATTAGGAAATGATTAAATCCAGTAAACTAGGAAGGAATGGACATATACAATGAATAAGGGACACAGTAATTTATGGTCCAGTATGTTTTTTTAAAGTAGTCAGCTTTATGCATATTTGATGGCTGTCACAGAATCATGCAGCAAAGTTGAAAGTAGCACTTATTGAGTGCAGAATGCTGATCAACCACCAATAAACCATTGAATCCTAAAATTATCAGTTATCTACACTAGCCTATGAGCTGATGGTGGAACTGAGACTTTTTAGGAGGTAGTAGCATTATATTGAGGATGAGAAGCATTTTAAATTTCTCAGTATTTAGGCTTTTTGTTCATGATATCACATTCTCTAAGGTGAACCTAAATTAATTGAGTCATTGTGCAATAAAAAAATACCTCCAAAAAAGCAGGCGAGTCCTTGTGGTGGGTCCCATTCATAGCTCAAAAGTGAGTACATAGGCTTTAAAATCATTCTCAATACATGGACATGATAAAAGAAATGCACAAACTAATAGCTTGTGTCTGTCATAATTCCTTAAGGTTCGGGTCCTGGGTGTGGGTGTGACAAAATCACAAAATTACAGGGTTTTCATATTCTGGCTAACCCTAGCACCGTCCCATTTTAATTTTATTTGCATATTGAAAAGTGGAGGTAACTTAAGTTATAGAAGTATATCTTTGCTGCAACATACTGTGTATACATTTGGGGAGAATGCCCATATCTTGAGGTGTGGATATTTTACACTATACCTATATACATTTGATGTAAATTATAAAGTATTACTTCTGTTTCCAGAATGGTCAATTATTTTTTTTTCTCAACGAGGAGGAGAATTTTGAAATGGCAGCAATGCGTAACCTGTTTAAAGACTAGCTGGCAAGCATTTAAAAAATTCAGACAATTTCATATTTGTTCTTAAGGAATATGTCAAGATTTTTTGTCAAGCTCAGTTTTGACTTACATTCATCAAATAATATGTACATACATCACAATTCCCGAAAAAATACCTTTTTGATGTAAAATTACAAAATAGAGATTTTTTTTTTAATTTTTGCTTTTGACATACGAAGAAACAGGGGGGGGGCGGATTTTCGCAATGCTTCATTGATCAAAAGCGCCCAATTTTGCTTCTCCTCGTGACGTCAAAGTGATGAACCGCAAACATTGTGTTGAACTCAATTGTTATTGCTGACACTGTATATTGATGGATTAATGAAAGTATAAATAACATTTGCGAAAAATAAGTTACAGGGAATGACATATTTTGGTTTCCATTTCGTTGTGTTTTAATTATTATTGGAAGTGCAACACTGCGATATGATGACAACGACTGAAATTATGGATGGTCATCACTTGGACGTCACCATTTGGCCTGCGATGTGGATTTGTCGGAATCGTTTTTGAGTAAGCCATTGGGCGGAAAATTAAAAGGGGCAAAATCCTCAACAAATGTGGACAATTTTCAACTTATTTGGATTTATATGTATCTACGTACTTTCAGTCTTTCCATCCATACCAAATTTTCCAAATATTCAGAATCATGACACTTTCCTTTTAAGGTTTCAAAAAGTGGCATTTTGCATGGTTGAAATATGCATGATCAGTAAAAGTTGTAATCTCTCTCTGTGTAATTTAAGTCTATTAAATAATTCATCTAAGAAAAATCATTCTGCATTTGTTTTAACATAACTCAGTCCAATGCACTACCAAGTGAACTCACTGGCTGGTCAAGTATTACAAGCTATCATCTTGGTATACAAGTAGCCTTAAGTTACTGTTCACATTATTTTTTTAATCAACGGAGATCAAGAACAGCATTTTAAAATACTGCGTTCTGTAACATGGTGTTCCCACTATCAATAACCAGCCTCAATACAACTGTACTCTTATTTAAGCAACATCTAATAAAATACACGATGCAGTGTTGGATTAAGCCATATCATCCATATATTGTATACAAAAAATGCCTGCTATAACTTAGGTCTGTCCCTTCTGGTTTGAGATCTATCCCCACCACTCGCCGCTACTGTCCATGCCAAGTCCGATATGTAACATTCACTGATGTGGCCCATGTCATTGGACAAATGAGTCTCATGCCGCTGTATCTTACGTCATACAAAGAAATCCCCCTCTTAGGCTCATGGCCTGCTACACGCTAAATTAGACCTGAGAGTGATGCTAGCGATTAGGGGTAATCACCTATAGGATAGTCTTCAAATAGCTAAATCATAAGAAGGAGCTATATTCCTATTGCCTCTCTCTCCTCCTCTCTTGCCTGATAACTACGGCACTTGCATCACTAACACGGGATAGATTACCCCCATCCTTACCGAGGAAATCGTTCCGCGGACTCAAATTTCGGCGGAAACCTGTCTGAGTCACACAAAATTCTTGTTTGAGTTGTAAAATTTGCGGGCATGCGCCAGGCGGACGAGGTGTTGCCTCTTTCCCCGACGTGCTATCTCGGGTAGACGTGATGGATTTGGAAAGGTCACTATTAATAGCACGGGCATCGTGGCCAACCTTTAAAGGTTAAAATAATGGCCACGGAGCACAAAACCAATTCAAGTTTAACTACAATGTGTCCCACAACAACTGTACACCAAGTAAACAACAATGATCTCAACACAATCACCTTCTTGATACAGAAACATAAACTTTATCTTTGACATGCTATAATTATTATAAAACCTGTAAAATCCTAAAACTTGCAAGGGAAATTCAAATTGAATATGCAAAGTATATTTCTCATCTCATTTCCCCTAAAGCAAACCTTACTTGAAATGACAGCTTTGAACTGCCTGTGACCTCCGTGACTAACTCTCCCTCAGTTATCAAATTAAATACCATGATTACCAATATGTAACTGGAAGAATATGCAAGAGTGATTTTTCATTATGAGTTCCCCTTTTTTCCTTGAAAAAAACTTTGAGTAGAAAACACAAAATGTATAAGAAAAGTGCACACATTTGCAGTGTACCTTTTTAGACTGGGAACTTGAAATTTATGTAATTTGTTCCTTTCTATCTATTTTTACTACCGAAAAAGTAACTTCACATAAGGCTTTATTAAGGGCCTTCAGGATCCATAGCTTAACCCCCGATTTTTTTTTTGTATTACTTTTTTTTGTTGTAATATTTTATTATCCATAACTGTTGCCTATGTGTCTTATCAATGGAAGAAATTTCAAATTTGGTTTTTCTTGTCCATAAAGTACGAAATTACAACATTTATTCATAACATGAATGCACTATCAGAATCAACTAAGTTTTAAACTATTTTTAATAATATCACGTTAACAATTACGAGGTTTGAAATCTTATAACCAAAACAGACCAATGTGATCCTGCTCTTTACGGCATTCTGGCTTAAAGGCCGACTCAGAGAGATTTTCTGAGGAGGCACCCTCAATTTGTAACATATTTGTGTCTTTTGCATGTGGACAAGTGCTTGTCCAAATACGAATCACTATGTGAAATGCCCAAGCTCAAATCGATGTCCTTAACATAGAAAATCACAACTTTTTAATAAAACCAGATTGGAATTCCATTTTACAATATCCTATGGTATTGTACTACACATGAAGGTTTACTACATCAAAACCAAAAATCCCATTCACCTCAAGCGTTTGTATTGCCACACTTTAGGTGACCATCTTTTAATTTCTGGTTGACTATTTTTAATTAATGGACATAGCCTGATCATATCACATATCCTAGTCTGCCTTGAACTGGCGTGTTCCTATCGGCTTTGGGACCCCCTATTTACCCGGAAGTAAGTGTCGATTTTGATATCAGATTGAAGGCCGTATTTTTCTCATTGTCGCCTGAAATTGAGCCTCTAATCCATTCATTCCCAGATATAAACAAAAAACCGCGTTTTTAGTGGTTAACCACTTTATTAGCACAGTATTGAATAGGGCCTTGGCCACTTCATTATTTGGCGTCTACCATCAAAACTCAGTTTT
Organism: Ophioderma brevispina; assembly: GCA_023653785.1. Lineage (NCBI taxonomy): Eukaryota > Metazoa > Echinodermata > Ophiuroidea > Amphilepidida > Ophiodermatidae > Ophioderma > Ophioderma brevispina. The sequence continues at coordinate 65,540 of JAMKCH010066960.1, forward strand.
TTCCCACGGTACGATGGGGTGTATGTGCAAGTGCCAGGCTTCTATCAAGTAGAGAACCACAATACACATAAATCGGAAAAAACAACCACCTTTAACTTCGTATGGTATTATTATTATTCCGCTTGGGGGTCTTTGCATTGGCATTGCTAACCTTGATAGTACACAGCACTTCGGCAGTTAATTTTAGTTTTATTACCAAACACAGCGTCCAAAAAATAATATCCAATGCATACCCATTTCTCTCCTACCTTTTCCCCCATTGGTTATGTTGCCTACCCTGAATGGGTTATTTAATTGTGCCGAGGGTAAAGAAGTTTACCCTGTCATTTTACCCCATATATAGAATTAATAGTGGGTTATAACATTACATTACATTAATCAACATCTATATTAGAATGATAATATGGTATTGTTTTGGACTGAAGCAGTTGTTTTGATTGCCATAAAAGTAAAAATTTATTTTTGCTTGGTCACGTCTCCCTATCGGCATTATCATTCATGCTCTATAAAAAGATTTCGCCCACATGTGTCGGTCACAGTTTGGTTAGGACAATAAGGGGGTCGAAGCCTTTTATCTCTAACAAGATGACCGTGTGTAAGAATGTTCTGCCACATTGTTAATTGGTGTCTACTCCATTTGAAATTCATCTCCCTTTGGTGACTTACCTTAATCATCTACAGAGGGATGTGATTTCAAAATCTAGACCTGGACTATTCCAACTAGAGTCTGTACTCCCCCTTGCAAGACTTAACCAGAGTCTTTCACAGAGGGAGTATCAATTTCAATGTATTTACCCACTGGGTTATATTATTGCATACTTCCCCTGTGGAGGACTTTGCCTAAATCTTGCACAGTGGCGCTTCATATTTTCAAATGGACTTCTTGCAATTCGCAATATGGTGTGTCCCAAAGATTGCCTCAGAGAGGGATGTTCCCAATGTTGTTAGTTAACAAATTTTTAAATCCTGTTTTGTCCCCGTAAACGAGGGGGCCGGATATACCTCGCCCTCAGCAATATTGCTGTGTGGGGATTTATTGAGCAAAAGATAATTGACACGATGGCCCTTCCTGACGTCAATCCACAGTTTTCGGTGGTGGGCCTAGCCTTTGGGCAACCACGCCCACCATACAAGGCACATGTGCTGGATGGCTCCAGTTATCTCTCCAGAGCTGACCCCTTGTAGGAGATCTTCTTTTTCATTCCTCAGGGTCCCAGCTACCCTCCTCTCAGATTTCCTTAAAAACCCGATGGGGTGGTCGGCTTAGCCCCCGACTCGGCCCTGGGACAGGTAGTAACTGTGTACCAGGATACCAGAGCCAGGCCCTCAAGGAAACCTGAACCTGCAATCTCATGTCAGCATCATGGCAAAGGTCCGCCAGAGCTGTGTAATACAAATCTTACATCAGGACATGGGATGGAGTGCGTAAGGCGATTGCTGCGAGTGCGAGGTAAATACGGCCGTCCTCGTTCACAGAGACAAAACTGGCTTTAAAACTTTGGATTTTACTACTACTAACTACTACGTCCTGACCATTTAGTTTTGTCAATATATGCTCGGTGGCATGCCATGCCTTAAAATGGCCATTTACAACAAATAAACACTTTGCTCTCTTTGAATCACACAAACTGTCGTTGAGCTATTTCAACTGGATAATCAAACTACTTGCATGTTAATCCAATGGAATCGGATGCGATGTTCCCGACCCTTGTGGTAAAAATTGAAATCTGGCAAAGGTAACCGCTGGCAGCATTGCGAATTGTGAGAATTGTTTAATGGGACTGTTACCATGGTGACCCTCAGGTACCCGATAAATCTCTTCCTTGTTTCCAAACATACACGACTATGCTAATCTTTACGTCTTACCTGCTGATTCGAGTACTTATGACAGTGACTTCAGACAGTGAGGGTTTTGCAGTATTCCCTGAAAGGTAAACACAAAGAGAAAAATAACACTGTTAAAAAAAGAAAGTCAAGCTAATGGAGAAAACTCATTGTGGAGTGGCCAAGAAACAATTTTTGACTTTGTTGTTAGCTATTTGGCTGGATTATGTCATTAGTTATAATAATCGAAATACTTCTCTCTCCCTCGTGTCCATCCATTATCTCCATCCCTCCTCCCTCCCCCTCATTCTCTCCTTATTTTCAAAGCTCTCTTTCTACCATATCTCTAATTTCACGCTCTCTCACTCCAGTGCTTTTTTTCTCCCTCTCTCATTCTCTCACTATCTCAAAGTGGGTTCATACTTATCGGCAGACATCTGCAGATGTTGCCTTTTGAACATCTTTCTTGCCCGCCTAGTGCTATGCATCTGTCGCACAAGCATGTTCGAAAGACTATAGTAGGATTCAACCCATCCTGTCACAAGAAGAAAAAAAAAAAGTTTGGACTGGTCGATTAGTTGGAGAGGAGGCATAATATGGCACGATTCAATGTTTCATGAACGAATAAGATAATATGCTTTCCATTATTAAATAGAGAGTGCAAAGATTTGTGTTCAATTTTGTATCCCCAAAAAACACGCGCACTCAAAAGGCAGTGCATTCAAGTCCACCTGTTACATTGAATACCCTGAAGCAAATAGGATTAGGCAGAATGTTTGAGGATTTAATGTTGCTATAAATGCGTTTATGTACCTTGAATGCTTTCATTAAGAAATTAGAATTGTTTTTTTTTTTTTTTTTTTTTTTTTTTTTTTTTTTTTTAAAAATTGTGGAATTTTAATTTCATCCACTGCACATCCCCTCGTTCAATGCCCATACCTACGGAAAACGTAATAGAGGTGACACGATGGGTTGGAATCTACTATAGCGTCAACTGGAGTCTGCAGAGGAAGTATGCACCACCATATCGTGCTATTAAGCTCACTTTACTCCAACTCTCACTCGTACTCTTACTCCCACTCTCTCTCCCTCCACACTACCACTATCACTTGCGCCTCTATCTTAATTATATTTCTCTCTATTTTAATAATCAAATTCAACGTTTTAATTCCTTAACAAATCTCATCAATTTGCCCCAAGGGATTTAACAGAAGACCTGTGCTGCCAGACATTAGCATCCACACTCATGAACAGCGTTCTCCTTTTAAATTTGTGTCCCCCTACCCTGGATGAAGACTATACTCTTCACTTACCTTGCAAAATAGGAACTCAAGGAAATGCTATTTCCAGGCATCATGTCTCAAGCCTGTTTCAGAAAACTTCACAATGCCTTGGTCCCACAGCAGCAATGGATAAAGATATGTTCAACCTTTTCCACCACTGGATGTCTATAATAGGGTCACACATGGAGTCAGTGGTTTTTAGATGGCTTCCCAAATGTCCTTGCAGTCATTTGGGAAGCATCTCAAAAAGCCACTGACTAAAGACTAGGCTTGTTTGGACCATTTAAATGCATTTGTTTGCTGATCCAAATATGGTCATGAAAGTACATAATTCTGACCATCATCATTTTTGGAAAAAATGAGTAATTATAGTCTTCACCCCCACATTTGCCCCCCCCCCCCCCAATATTTATTTTTAAGGTGGTTGAGCCCATTCGTTCACGTAAATTTCAGGTCTGGTGCTTGCAGGCCGAATTGCTGGCAAAGTATAGGATTGAAAAAAGTCATGGTCAGCGGTTGCGACAAGGAATTAGCTCTCAGAAGACATAAATCATATAAACACCAAAATTTTATGGGGGATTCACCCAGGACCCCAATGAAGCAGTACTGGAACACACCAGGGCCCAAGGGTGGACACCTGGACCCCCACGCCGAAAACCCCAATCTATTTTCTGTCAATTCAGATGAAACAATGCCCCCCTTCCCACCAATATCAAACTCCTAGCTACACCACTGATAGTTCACCCATAGGGCTAAAAGAGGTTAATATTTTATCTGGAGCCAAAGATATTATCTATAGCAAAACCAGCAGTACAAATGGATTATAAATAGGGGAGTAAAACTATGATGGCCTTTAGGGTGACTGTGTGGCATTTGCTTTTTAATGAGTAATGTTTTAATCCTCGAACACACTGTCTGTTTTAAAACATATCTTATGTATAGCCATGTAGAGTTATCCATAACAAGGAGTATTATAGTAGAGGCTGTACATATTCTTAATGTTGATGATGTTATGATATAGTCTGATATCAAACTTCATTTCTCAAATGTGATATCCTACTGAAGGAGGTTAATAGCACTCTTCCCATCGTTCTTTCTTCCAATACATTTTTTGCACTGGTTGTCACCGGTTTATAGTTGAACAAAAGTATGAAATTGCAGGATTGGGATAAGTTTGTTTCATTGAGGTCCTTTGCGGGCACTAAAACTGTCATGTGAAAGCCCGGCAAAAATATGTACAATATTCTGTTCTAGCTCGTGCAAAGTCATAGTCAAAGCCTTCAATATTATATAAAATTTCTTTAATTATGAATGTAAAAAAATAAAAACCTGTTTGCCAAATATTGCATGCATAATGGACGGGAATTAAATAATGTTTTGTACTGGTCTGTAAAGTTACGGTTAGTGCCATAAAAAATGCCCTGAAAGTGCCATCGAAAAGAAGGAAAAATTCTGGATGCAAAGTGGCCAAAGAAAAAGTTGTCTAAAGTCTAACAATGCCCCAAAAAAATTTATGAATAGCTCATAGCTTTTTTGACAAAACCACAAAAAAAGTGCATAGCTTAGGTTTTGAGCTGCGAGTGGGAAGGTAAGACAAACTTTTTCTTTTTGAGCCTAATATTTTATCCAAAAGAATTAGTAGTTTTACTAGTACAAAGATTTATGGTCCCCAACCTCCTAGCCATTGACCAAATTACAATCCTAAATAAAACCCTCAAGGTCAATACAAGAAGAGAGTGCAAATTCCACACTACAGTAATATGAATTCCTATACTAATATGAATTCCTTTATTATCATATACTTGAAAGAGGGTACTATGTTACATTTTTTTTCAATTTTGAAGAAGAATGTTGTCTACTCCGCATAACGGAGATTACAATTGTACAAAAAAGATCCTTTACATATCTCGACGTACAAGCCGTTCATCAATGACAAGCTTTAGACACGGGCCTTATATGCACATATAAGGTCATCTTAAATTACTTCACAATTGCCGCATCAATCATACGACTAATTGTCTGCTTGGTTAACCTGTGAGGCCAGCATGCGTGACTTTTCAAGATCCGATTATGAATTAAACTTTAATTCAAGTTGACTTTATTCAAATGTGTGCACCTTGTCTAGGTATACATAATTTATGTTACCAAGCCATTGATATATAATGGCCGAATGTCCATGCAGTGTTTCTAGAATGAGCAACGATATCGCCGTCGGCTACCACAATTACAATTCAATCACACCTCGCAACACGACCATCGCAAATTTTCACAATTTTAATTTGTGATCCAACGAATTCTTTAAAATATCGGCATGGATAAAGCTTGTTATGTCTTAAATGTTGCAATTATTCAAACAAGTTCTAACCCAATTGTAGCAGGTCTTGCGATTTAAGAAAAATCATTGCTAGGTCTAGTATGAAGGTCAGATTAATTCTAGCCCATACATGCCCCAATCAATCATCACATAGGTTGAAATAATATTTGTACCATTTCTATTCCTGTACTCTGTAACATACGCCCAGTGCACAGTTACGGAGCAAGAACAAAGCTATAATCAACATCACTAACCGTAAGAAAAACTAAATATAAATACGTTTGCTATTCATCTCAACACTTTTTTAGAGAGTAAAAATATATTTCTGTTGTTTTAACTGTCAAAGAAAGAACACACAACCGTTCAAACTGCTGTTCATATTTAAGCCAATAAGTGCCTAGGGCCTTATTTTCAAAAGCACGTTTCATAAACCTTTTGTCATGCCTCTCATACATCCAAATTAATTTTCTAATTTTCCTGCCAAAAATCAAAATTAAAATTGGCAATAATTCTCTGTTCAATTAATATTTTTGGGCTTTTTTTCCAACAAACCCCATTAATTTTCTGAATTCTGCATTACCTCTCTGCCACAATTTTTGTAATAATTGAGTGATCCACAGCAAATGATTGTCTTCACAGGATGCCTTGCTCCACTGGTTCAACCCAATTTAAACTTTAAAAATTAAAAGCACTTTTTTTTTTATTCTCAAAATTCTGCAAGCAAATACAGCCACACGGATTAAATAAAATCCATCAAAATATTTTGCCCATAACTGATACCCACAGCTTTTGATAAGCTTTGAATATTTAACTGCATTTGTTCTTTTGTATGTACAATGCTGAAAGGAGGATGGTCTGATTTCACTATTATGAGGTTTCATATTGATTGGAAGGGCCTTGACCCGGCAAAACTCATCTGCCAAGTTTCAACGCCAATATTTGAATGCCATTTTGGTGTGAGAGCTAAAACCTGATTTTTGAAGATCCCATAAGAGCACCTGTGTAAATTAATATTGGTTACCCAAATGGGTCACATTTTTGCGCATAACATCAAACCAAACATTTTTTAGAGCTAAGATTTCACAGGGTACATGAAAAAAATAGTAGCTTTTCTTTGTACCAGAATATTGACCACTTCCGGTAAAATTCTGGGCTTCTGGGGACGAGGCTAATTAGCGATCGGATGGACCTTTAATAAAAATCCGATCTTCCATGGACGATGAATTTGATACCAAAAATTCCAAGCACGACTCAACTGACAATCAAAAGTGAAGAAAAACTCAACAAGCCATGTTGTGGTCACAGTATAGCATCATTTGATTCCATGTAAAAAATGACTCAACTTTGCTATGACTCTGAGCATGATTTTTCTACCCTGTGGTTCACCTCACAGTGCAGTCAACCACTTCAAAACTAAACTTTGTAATTGATGGGCGACCTTTCTCTGATATTTCTATCTTTTCATGACCATCAAAATGTTTTCCCATGAACACAATTTGATGACACTGCAGTTGGAAACCACCGTTAACCCTACCTTACCCACTCCTGCATCGGTCTTAGACATGTTTTAATTTTAAATGTCTTGGTTACTTATGATTAGGGCTGGGGACCTAAAGCAGGCTACAAAGTTCTGAGCTTTAAAAGAGAACACTGGCACATTTGAAAATAGTGTGCCCCTCAAGATTTTTGCAAAAATAATATTGTTGCATGGTTGTACTGGCTTTTATAATACAAAGCCCTCACTCGAAATGAGTAGACCAAATCAGCTTCCTATAGGTAAACAGAACGATTTTATATTTAATTTCGCCGGGACGGTTAATCAAAAGACGAAAATGGTGTTTAAAACACCAACAAACGCAAGGCCTATGGCCTGTTTTCCCATGCTATGCACACTGTATGAGCGGTCTATAACCTTTGTGGTTTTTAAATATCATGAGTACGAGTCAAAATTGTCATGATATACACATTTGTTGATTAAAGTTATGAAAACTTAAAAGTTGGCCTACCAATTACCTGTATGTCTTTATCCTCAATATCAATGTCCCTATCTGTTTTGGGGTATGTTATTTTTAAATGTGTAAATATATCTCTGTTCTTGCAGGCCTAAACTATCATTTGAGAGCAAACTTGAAGAACTCATATTTTGTGAAAATGTGCTGGTGCCACTTTAAAGATGTTTATCTGGTGGAATATTTTTTACCTATAGCATGCACACACACAAAAAAAAATTCTCTCACCCTCAAAAACAACAAAATCCTAATCTTTTGTCAGGCCTGATTTTAAATGCCACCTTTCTTCCCACTACTTTCTCAGAAATTTGCTATGTAACTGGAAAATTGAGTGTAACCATGTACACAAGCTACAGTATGCTGCAAAACACCAAGTCATTTGGAGTGGCCACTTCACATTTATTCCATTTTTTACCCTAACTAATGTTAGTGTGTTTATTTGTACCTGTGATTAAATTGGTTCTTGAAGCCTAGATTATATTTAAAAAAGGACATCTAAATAGATGGCCATCCATGAACGACAGCGATATCAAGACTTTGGATTATTATTGAAAGTTGCAGCATACGTGATTTTGTAATCTGTGCAAAAATTGTCATTTTTTAAACTAAAACAAGAAGCTTTTCTCAAACCACTAGCTGTTCCCAATCCCACCTTTCCTTCACTCTCTGCCAAGTTTGACCTTTGACCGTTGCATTGACCTTTAAAACCCCATGACCGTTATCAGATGGGTTTTTGGGGAAAGGCCATTCTATGCAAGATGAAAACATTGTATATATTTATTATCTTTCCCTGGAGATGGCCATCGCACGATGTGTTGAAAAAAAAAAAAAAACAAAACTTTTTTCTTTAGGCCACTTTGCAGCCAAATTTTGCCTCCTTTTTCGATGGCACTTCAGGGCATTTTTGTATGCAAGAACAAGTAACTTTACAGACAAGTTAACAACAACATTTAATTCAGCATTATGATTGCAATATTTGGCAAAAAAGGTTTTTAATTTTTTTACATTCAATAATTTAAAGAAATATTTTTATTACTATTGAATGGATTTGGAATATGACTTATTTTGCACGAGCTAGAGAATAGTGTAATATTTTGCACGGGATTTCACTGAGTTTAGTGACAAAAAGTACCTCAATGAACAGAATTATCCAACCTTCCAATGGCAGTACTTTTGGTCCTATTAAACTCATGTTGTTGACAACCAGTATGCAAAAAAATCGTTATTATTGGAAGAAATGAACGATGGGAAGAGTGCTAACCTCTTCGTAGGATTATCACATTTGAAATGAAGTTTGATATCAGACTCTTGTAAACATCTCAACCTTAAGAATCGTTACAAGCCTCTAACTAGAATACTCCATTGTGTATGGAAACATCACGACGCTCTAACCGACTGGACAATATATCAAGCAAGGGTTCGGTTGTAGAGGAGCGATAGGTATCATCTTACGGTGTTAGGTTTCGAAAGGTGTCCTTCGCCTTTTCCAGAGGATAGCATCAGACTGTATTATTTAAAACCGATTATTATTGTTTTGAGATTTAAACTACTTAGTTCTCCAGATAGAAAGATTGGTATATATTTTTAATCTTTCCCTGGGAGAGGGATTTTTTTTTTTTTTCGTGCGATGGCCATCTCCAGGGAAAAGATTAATAAATATATATATCCTTGTTAGGCTGGGAACTAGTATTTATGATATCTATCGCTCCACTACCGACCCTGCTTTATTGCTCAGTTGGTTAGAGTGTCGTGCACGTAATGCGAAGGTCGCCGGTGCGCATCCGGACCAAAGCGCACATGGGTTTTTTTTTTTTTTTTCAACACTATCGTGCGCTGGCCATCTCCAGGAGAAAGTTAATAAATTATATACATCCTTTCTATCGGGAGAACTAAGTAGTTTAAATCTCAAAACAAATATAATCGTGTTAAATATAACAGTTTTTCTGATGCTACTATCCGCTAGTAAAGCAAAGGACACCTTTCGAAACCTAACACCTATAGATGATATCATCGTCTTTACGCCATGTGATAGCTCAGTCGGTTTAGAGGTGGCATGTAATGCGAAGGTCGCCGGTTCAGATCCGGCCAAGCGCACATGGTTTTTTTTTTTTTTTTTCAACATATCGTGCGGCTGGCCATCTCAAGGGAAAAAAGATCATAAATAGTTAATCCTTTGGTCTATCTGGAGCAACTAAAGGAGTTTAAATCTCAAAGGAAAAACCGTAATACTTTTTAAAAACTTAAATCAGGTCATCCCCCTTTAAGCTTGAGAATTATGGGTTACAGGAATGGATAATTTCAGGGTTACAGGAATGGCTAATTTCAGGGTTACAGGAATGGCTAATTTCAGGGTTACAGGAATGGTTAATTTCAGGGTTACAGGAATGGCTTAATTTTTGGGTTCAAATGGATATTTCAGGGGTTACAAGAATGGCGAATTTCAGGCGGGTTACGGAATGGCTAATTCCAGGGTACAAGAATGGCGAACTTCCCAGGGGTTACAGGAATGGCCCAATTCCAGGGTTCAGTAGGGGTGGCAAAAGTATGAACTTTTTTTACAAAATCTTTTGTGAAACGACCATATTCTATGGCATTTGGCTCATGAAAATGAATCAGGCAAGCTTTTTCACACAAGATAATTTGTTAGGTTCTGTGGAGGTTTAACGTTTTGTACATGAGGTCAATAGGCTTTTCTGCTACTTTTGAAAAAAAAAACCAAACATGATCTCATCCTGCGTTTTGCTTAGAAAACTCACCAAGCGGTGCTTTATAGGTTTTAGGCAAATAAATTGTCAAAGAAAAAATAGAAAATTTATTTCAATGGCAAGAAAATATGTATTTTTCCAAAAATCTCTTCAATTGAGGCAAGGCAAGAGACGCCAGGACAAACCAAAACAAGCCCACTAGTTGTGAGTGAGTGAAATGAAGGAGGTCTATTGTTGTAAGGTAAGCAATTGCAACCAGTTACATAACTTACTAAATAACTTGAACTGGTACGGGGCGTTCATTATCCAAGCATGTGCATGTGTGGTTATCTTAATTACATAATAGTAGCAGGCAAATCATTGTGTGTAAAGAGGTGTGTATTCATGTTTCAATAAATAATTTAAACTAGGAGGTGATGTTGTAGTCGAGCAGCGACTACAGACCCCCGGCAAGGTTAAAAAAATTTTTTTCTTTATTTTAGACAATCATTGAACTTGGTTTATTTTGGAAACCTATTGTTTTATAAAGGGAGGCAATATATCTAGCACATGTGCTGTTACATACTTGTAATTAGTTTGTATGTGGAAAATATTGGCAAATAACTAATTTTAAACCTCAATCCCATTGCTTGATGTTACAAACTTACAAAAATCCATAGAAACCAACCCAAAACTTGATCTTTCAGTGAAAAAGCTTGCTAGATTCTTTTTCAGGGAGCCAAAATGGCCTAAAATCCACCCCGACTTAAAAAAGTTGTAACTTGGCCCAGCCCTAGTTACAGGAATGGTTAATTTCAGGGTTAACATTGAATGGCCATTTTCAGGGTTACAGGAATGGCTATTTTTCAGGGTTACGGATGGCTAATTTCAGGGTTACCAGGAATTGCTAATTTCAGGGGTTTACTGGAATGGCTAATTTCAGGGTTACCAGGAATGGGCTTAATTTCACACACAAAAGCGTTGTCGAGGAACTGCTAGTTTCAGGGTTAACAAGAAGTGGCTAAATTCAGGGTTGTCAAGTGGGTTAGGAGGATTGTACTAACAAACCTAAGTTACTAAGGCCTTTTAATAAGGGCAATGCCCTTATTTCCTGTGCAGGACACGGTAACACATTTAACTTGCCATCAAGATACCGAGGGCTTGTTTGTGTGTACCAATCGTGAAATACCTATATATGGTGTTTCCTAATTGGAAAGGTGCGGAACCGCATCAATGAAAGAGAAAATTACAGAACACAATAAATACAAGTGCAAGTTCACATTTCCAGCGCATTCAATTTTCAAAATGAAGCCTGCTCACTAAATGACAGGTAACTTTTAATAATGCTTTCTTATTGAGTGAGAAACCGCAATCTTTTTTGGACCGTCTGTTTATCATCCTCCGTCACAATTGCTACTGCAATAAATCTACATGATTCACTTTAGAGGCCATGTACAATTCTGGTAATTACGTCTTGGTTTCTTTGGGAAGAACTTTGCTCCATGAACTACTACTTTGCTTCTGATTCATCATCAAACTGACCAACACAGAAGTTTACAAAAGTTCACACAGTGTAAGCCTTCACTTCCCGTTTGAAAGTTACCTACTTCATTTATTATCGAATCTATTTGTCACAAAAATATTTGCCCAAGTCTTTTCTTTCTCGACTGTGTACGGTAAGAATTGATTTGACTTTCCCTGTCACATATTTTGCTGAGTGATTAGAGGCCTTTCATTATGTTTTCATTATTATCTAATTAAGATAAAATCCACTGTGTCAAAATTGTAGTTTCTTTACAGACATTAAGAAAATAGATTGAGAATGATTGGAACTTGTCATTGGATATATTCATCAGGATCGTAGAATGATATGAATCAAAGTTTTTTTCTGAAGTAACAGATCCAATATTTTAAGTACTTAAAATCTTTGATCTGTTACTCCGAAAACCTTTTTGATCATATTGATTGAACTTTGTTTTGATCAAATGGCCTAATAAAATATAAAAATTGTACCCAGCAGGAAACTCAGGGACATAATGAAGAACGTATAGTTAATTACGATTATGCCTCTTCCCTAATGCTAATAAATGGTCAGGGAATGGCTGACATTTGAGAGTGACCAATTCTGATATTGCATCTTAAATTTTCAGATAATTGACCTTATTAAGAAAATAATGTAAAATTGTGGCCAAAATGAAACATAATGGAAGTAGAGATAGGAAACCTGAGTTCCACTTTCATTAGCCCTAAACATATATCATAAATCCAGTTACAATAATAGGCAGATTTGGTAATATTTTTATGCCAACTGATCCATTTCAATCTATTTGCATAAACCACTCATCTCCCTAAAACAGATGCCAATGGAAATACTTCAAGAACCAAGAAAACAACCACATCCAATAAAAACAAGGCGGTTCTCGAACCACAAGTGTCGCCTGTTGCGCGATCACTTGCTTATGATGAAGTTTGGCAAAAGATGATTAGAGAGAAAGAAATGCATGGAGAGAAGTGCTTACAAAGGTCAATGGGGGCACAAAGGTCACTGAGGTCACCAAGGTCACATGAGAGATCACCACCACCTTGCACCACCCCCCCCTTCCCCCGATGCACCCGCCCCCGATGCAACCCTTCCCCGAGGCCCCTTCCCCCGATGCACCCTTCCCCCGATGCACCCTCCCCCTCCTTGATACCCTACCCTACCCCGGCACACAGATTTGTGATGGGCCAAAGTGACATGAGGTCACCAAAAGTCACATAAGCCGTCATCAAGGTACGAGGTCAATGAAGTCACCAAGGTCACATGAGTCACCCGCCCATCGCCGACGCACCCCACCCTCCAAATGACACCCTACCCAACGCGCCACCTACCCCAAAAACAAACCAAAAACACAAAAACACACACCACACCCACGCACCCCAACCCCACCCAGCTGCACACCACCCGACCCCCCCAGACGCACCGCACCCCCTCCCCAACGCACCCCACTCGCCACCAAACACCCCACCTGCCCCTCTCCAACGCCCCACCTTCCCCCTCCCCAACACCCATCGTTTCCCCCTCCCCAACACCCCACTTCCCCAAACCACCCCACCCTTCCCCTCCATATGATTCACAGATGTATGGTATAGTGAGTTTTGCATGTAGCAAAGGAATTCGGTCTCCGATGACCATTTTAGCGATTCAGCAATTACGAATTTAATAGCCTTCATCGAATACTAAGCCGCATTTATCAGGAAGTTTCAAATGGCAAAGAAGATGAGCACCATAATGTTTCGTGCAGCGAAGGAATTTTGCTATCGATACCGTTTCAAAAATATAGCGATTACGCGATTTTTGGCATATTAACTCAGCTCATTGCCATGTAATTTGTCGAAATATGCCACATCTAATCAGGTCAAGAACTCTTTAACCGCTTCCTTCCACCAAGTACCTCATTTATACGCCTTACGGAACTCCAGATAACTTGCACACACACAATCCTTGCGGGGAAAGGATTATTCATTGACCGGCCAAATAAGCTAATTAATATCATGAATATCAAATAATGCAGCAAAAGCGACAATAATATTCTGGCACCTCACTCTATCACCCTACCAAATGTGAAGTAAAGTAAGTCGGGATTAGCGTTTAGCCAGCAGAGCATTCCAAAAAAGGTTAACCCGCAATGTCGAAAATATCAACTAAGCTAATTATATTCTGGGGATATGCAAATAATGCAGCCAAAACCTAACATAATATTGCGGATTGCCGGCAGCACCTCGCTCTAACATCCTATCAAGTTTGAGTAAATCGGGGATAGGGTTTAGCCTTGCCGAGCATTTTTAAAAAGGTTAACCGAAATGTCTGAAAATAGCAAATAAGCTAATTTAATTTCCATGAATATGCAAATAATGCACCAAAACTTATATACATACTATTGCGGCACCTCACTCTATCATCCTATAACGTGTTTAGTAAATCGGGGATAGCGTTAGCCTGCAGAGCATTTTTAAAAAGTTAACGAATGTCTGAAAAACTATGCAAAAATAAGTAATTAATATTCATGAAGATGCAAAATATGCAGCCAAAACGTATTACATAATATTGCGCAACCTACTCTATCATCCTATCAAGATTTAAGTAAATCGGGGATAGCGTTTAGCCTCAGAGCATTTTTAAAAAGGTTAACAGAGTCATAAGGACGGACATACGGACATTACGCGACACACAAAATGTGGACTAGTATGTGCCTCCCATGAACATTCGTTCAGGCGACACAAAAACAGGGATGCAAAATTTGTCTGAGTTTTGGAGAATCAATTTATTTCAAATGACAACCCTTAATACATGATTCAATATGAGACATTTTATCCCATTCTGGATGCTACGAGAATCGATTCTGTTCTTCTCGTTGAATGCATCCTTCGTTCACAAATTGATTACTGTATTTTCATTTTTAATGTAATTAAAAAAAAAAAAAAATATCATTATTTTTCATTTTGTTTAAAGGAGGTTTCATCACATCTACTTTCCAATATTAATTTGTAGGATTTTTTGCTCCTTGTCCAAAACATTGCCAAATGCTTGTGAGCCTGTGAAACATTGTTCTAATCTCAGTGGTGGTTCATGTTGAAGTGTTTAGAACCACAACCACAAACTGATCACATACAAACTCAGGGATTGTTAATGTGCAAAACCAAGCATGACCAAGTAAATAAGGTTGATGTATTCTCCATGATGGCTAATAGTACAGTGCGTAATAATGCAAGTATATGTGATGTGATCTTGGGAAACCCGCCACATGGTGGTGAAATTTATATTTGATTTTTTACTCTCACGTGCAGAGTTTGAAATACTAAGTTTCCATAACTGTTTACTTCTTTTTTTTCTTTGATAGCATACGTCAAACGTTTTACCCTTATACAATCTTACTTACAAAAATAAGTACAATATAACAGATTTTAAGCTTTTTCTTTATTTTTTTCAAAACTGTCCTGTGCTACATGTTGCGGTTTTTCCCAGATCACATCACATATTACATGAATTTGCAAAAGGGTAACACATGCAGGGAGCTATGTGTTGTTTCATTTTTGGTCTAGGGTCAGAGAAGTCTTTCCTATTTCCTTTTTGTGAAAATATCCATTCTCTAAATACATAGCCCTTTTTGCATATTTGTTTTCTTCAATTGTCAGAAATATTAAACCAACACCGTCGGCTGCCCAAATACTACCACCTAACACCATGATAACAGGTAATGATTTTCCCACCACCGTGAATGCGAAATAATGTTCTACCTCCAATCAGGTGGTTACTTCTCTAATTGGAGAGTTCAATATTACAAATACCTCATCTAGCTTTTTTGTGTTTTCCCTACTACCAAAGGAAACACCACTAATAACTATTTACACTATTGCAAAACTTGGAGTATGGACGACTTCCTCCTACAACCTATGAGCACTGTTGGCACTAAAACACACTGAAACTTCTCCAGGTAGGGTCCTATCTATACCACTTATAATACATCATCTATATACACTTCCCCACTCATGACTAAATGCTGATTTGAGCAAGCAAAGGGGTTACTCACCACAAAGTGGGTTAAGTTTTGCATAAGGTGATGATTGCTATAAATTGATACTTGATGCGCACTATTTGGGGTCCCCTCAGGAATTGTGACTGAGCAAACCAACATATTTTCTGTTCCGTTAGTTTTTTTGGTAATTTACACAATAATAACCCATCCAATGAATGCATCCACTGCAGTGTTTAGAGTCCTCTCTCTAGATTTAATCAAAAAACTAAAATGGGACAAAACCTCAGCTGGTTATCTATTCCCGGGATAGAGAAATGGGGATCTTAAGGATCGGTGCTATAGACTATGAATATGAATCTAGAACTCAAAGTGTGATCTATAAAAAGAGTTTAAGTATAACATGAATAAGACTTTCCTCCTCCCCCATATCATACTACATTGTGCCACAAGTGAAGGTTCCAAATTATAGCGAATGGATTATAGCTACCATAATGTGTGTTTACTGTAGGGTTGGCAAGTGATTTTGGATTCTTAGAATAAAAAATCTGAAATATATCAATGGCTGCATTTCATCTTCTTATTTGGAAACATATCATATGTGATAAAATCATGCCAATCCTCTCTTCAATGTAAACATTCTGACATCCGGGTAATTTTTCATGATCCTCCGTGTATAAATGAAGATGAATACAAACTATTGTATGTGGCAGATGTTGAATTAACCATGGTCTCCAGAATGTCAATTTGAGCTCAGAATAAACAAAAATATATATTGTTTCAGATAATTGTACACCAATGTGCTGCTGAACTACTAGGGGTCCCCATGACAAAACTTCAAATCTTGCATAGTTGTAACCATTTCACAATATCAATGGTTGGTATTATTCCCAATATAAATGGGGGGGCCAAATGTTGGTTCAATCACAGTTTTGCATGTCTATTGCACTGGGCATCTACTGCATATGAAGGTTTTATTTTTACTTTCCTTGCACTAACATTAGTGATTTCCTTGGAAAAACAAAAAGGGGGGGGGGTAAAAACCACCTCTTTATGACTTGGAAATTCATCTTCGGTAGAACAGTAACCTAGAAAATGATGCCATTAGCAATGATAATTCCGTAATGAATTTCCATATTAACAAACATACGCATGTACACTGCATACACGAACACACACACCCAACAACACACCAGCCCACCCAACCACAACACACACACACACACACACACACCTCACAACACAACCACACCAGCACACACACACACACCCTCTATACCATCATCACTTATATCATTTATTTTCATACATTTCTATTTTGAAGTGGGGAAGTCTGATAATCAATCATAATTTTAATCCCATTTACACACACAGTTACTGGCTGGTTCCCAAAACCCTGCTATGGCATTCCCAAAAAGTTCATGCCTTTTTTGATAACATATGAAATATTATACCCATATCTACTTCCATTCCATATACTTCTTTTTTTTTGCTACTTCCAAAAAGCGATCAGTCATCTCTTCCACTAACCACAGCACTCGCTCATCGCTCCATCATCACGTGACACGTGGGTTAGGGTCGTTATAAGGTTAACAATTATCCATTAATAGCTCCATGACATAACCAGCACGCGTCTGCCTTTGCCAGGTCCCACTAAAAACTGCTAGAATTACAATACCCGACTTGAAACCAGCCTTTCCCACATTGCCTTAAGCTGCCCTCACGCTATCTTGCAGTAGATAGTTGAAAAAATACAAAAATTTCTTTGATTGAAGAACAACTTGCAAGCAGGCCTGGTATCCATTCCAAAACATGTGACAATGCAGATCCTCTAGGGCCATGCAGAGATTTTGCTCCATTTGCAAAGTTACCCCAGTAGTAAGTTAAAAAAAAGTTTAGCCACAATTGTTGTAGTTTTCTGATTCGGATCTGGTTAAGATATCTCTAGCCGTTCTGAAATGTTCAGTATAATGGCTCAAAAAAACAAAAAAAAAATCTCTAACACATTCAAGTCTGAGATTGACTAGCTTAGTTATGTTGATCTTCAACTCACCAAATTCTCAAAGATCCACAGTCTTGGACCAACATTCCTGATAATCATGGGCCAGCTAAAGCTTTGAAAAATCATTGTAATTTCTTTTAAAGATTATCAGCGGAAAGAATTTTTTTGTAGTGCCACCACCCTATGAAATATGACCAGCTTAAACGGAATATTAAACTGCATTGTTTGAAGGATGTACTGGACAGAATACTGACTTCATCCCGACTATCAGGAATTTGTATAAAGTGAATGAGTTAAAATGTTGGCCAAAATAAATAAAAAGGCTTAGAAGGTTCCATGTCTTTCAACTTCATCTATCAATGAAGTAAATTTGCAATTTATAGTTTTAACAGGAGGAATGAGGGAGTATCACCTATAATTCTCCATAACATGGGTTCTTATTTATCTCTCATCATTTAAGTATGTTGTAGTTGTCTTCTGCAATTATGGGGCAGGAGTACAGTATGCGGAATCAGCCCATAGCACAGCTATTCATTATTAATGTCTTAGTAGATTAAATTGAAACTTATCCATGAACTTCCACTTGATGCTTCCTCTCTAAATACAGTATGTCTGCAAACATTTACATTCAGCAATAGGTTTCACATAAAAATCAGGGAGGTTTTAAAGAATTACATGTAACCTAATGGGAGCAAAACCTTCCTGAATCAAGGAGGTTGTCAAATTTGTAAAGTAAATGCTACAAAAAAATCATTAATTTCAGGGAGCCTCCCTGAGAATCAGGAGGGTTGGCAGCTCTGCGTGAGTAAGTAAAAACATGCATAATGCCCTTTTTGCCTCATGTCCAGACAGACGATATGGCAGATTTTGCTTCTTAAATACAAACATCCCCATGGTTAAAGCCCGGACGATGACAAATGCAAAGCGATAGGTAGAGCCCTTGATCGAACCAACAATTTGAGCCTAAAAGAACCAAGTGTAAAACACTGCATCGTTTTGTATTAGTATAGCCAGTCTTTTTTGTATGTTAGAATTCCTTACGTCAATACTTTAAAAGAATAGAGCCTGGTTGCTATATTGAATAGCAACACTGAAGAAGTTGCTATTTTGCTTAAGTCTTGTTGGCCACACATTGAGGACAACATCTGCTATACGCTCATCTACTAAGCCAATTCAGTACATCATTACACTTCTTCATCCCCTGGAAGATGGCCGTCTGGAACATGGCTCAGCTGACCTTGGACCTACCTTGGTCAATGACCTTGGACATCATCCACATTATGAATGAAACCCTATTGTTAACCCCACGTCTGTCTGGCTTAAAATCAAACTTAAACTTTTCAAAACAATGTGCTTAAAATGATACCCTAACCAAACTGAGGACACATAAACGGACATGTGTGCTATCGCAAAAATCCCCTTACTGCTTTCAAGCCCGGGGATAAAAGAAGAAACTCTATAGTTTGTGTATCTTAAGTGAAGGTGACGCACTGCGACTTTAGTGCGCACCCCATGAATCGTTGCGCGTTTTATTGCTTGGAAATCACGTAT
>JAMKCH010066962.1:0-13098 GCA_023653785.1 Ophioderma brevispina
GACTTGTTGTTGGCTCTCTTATTAGTGTGGGTTTGTTGTGTATTCCCGTAGGATTATTCATGCTAAATTGATTTTGTTGCTGTTTTTGGGTTTCAATAGGACCAAAACTGTCAGAAATGATGGTGTTCAAATTTTTCCTACTGATTCGCCCTTCTTGAAGGGGGCAAATGTTAGTACAGGAAAAAATTAAATCGAGTCACATTGTGTTTTATGTAGCACTAACGCGTTCGTCTCGTCATAAGTATTAGAAAACTATATATTTGCCTAGGTTCAACCTTTAGTTTCAAGCGGTATAGAGCCCCATAATTGTTCAAGGCGTCACCCTGGGGGTAAATGCCCTCGAGATGTGAACAGTGGTATCAAATGAGCCTTGTGGTCATATGAAACCGAACTGCATTTTAATTGATCTTTTGGAATCACCATGGCGCCCTCCAGCGAAAGTTCTGGTGACCCCCATAGATCATGTAGACCCTTGCGACTTTGTGTGCTATGTAATTATCCACCAAATGTCAACACATTGTAAAATCACACATTTTTGGATCTGTGAGAAAATACAACAACTTGTCACAGTTTCAACAAAGTCTGAGCATTGGATAAATTTTACCCCCGACAGGATGACCTTGAACCATTATGGGGCCTATAGCGCTTTAACTAAAGGTCGGAACCTAGGGCAAATATATACTTTTTTTAATCCTTAATAAAGAGGCGAACATGTATTATTGTACATTAAAACACATTTGACTCGATTGTAAATTTTTTTTGTTTCCTTGTAACATTTCCCCCCTGAGGAAGGGGGAATCAGTCCGAAAATTTGCACCCCATCATTTTCTGACTTTCTGGTCCTATTGAATGAAAAACAGCAAGAAAATCACTTTAAGGCAGAGCACAAAATCCTACGGAACTGTTTCATTGACCTATCCAACCCACACTATGCGAAGCTCATTCCACAGCTTCCATCTTTCCATATTTCATATTTCCATATTTTTTCTTTGAAAACCAGGCTTGATTCGTGACGACGTCTGGTCCGTTGTGGTCGTGTATATATATATAGGTGTCTGAAAAAATATGTTGAGAGTGAAGTCCACTTTCAATTTTTTCTGTTTCTCTCAGCAACATCATCGATTTCCACTCTTCCACCTGGATGTTTTCAATTTCGCTCGAGATGTTCTCCGAGAGTGTAATAGAGGTAGTCTAAAATGGGAGTGAGCCTCCCTAAACAAAAATATCCTGTCTTGCCGGGGGAGGGGAGGGTCGTAAGTTTGGTTTGGGTAGGTACGTGCCTCCTAGAGTCTGGAGTAGGACCCATACCATTGTTTTTCAAAAACAAGGGACTCATAGCTACAGACCTAGATGCAAATTTTCGGTTATTATCCGGGAAACTCAGGCTTTTCGTCTGGTCGTGTGGTCGGGTATATAGGGTCTGCTACACACGGCAGATGATTGTAACGACAACCCCCGATAAACTATAAGTTTTCTTTCTCTTGATACCACTTATAGAGAGAAAACACCTAGTTTAATCAGAGGAAAAATCCTTTTTCCACTGAAAAACAGGTTCATTCAAACTGATATTTTCCGATTTTTTCCGATAAACTAAACTAAGTTTTCTCTCTTGATAACTAGGTGTTCTATAACAAGTTACTTTATTTATCCAGGAGGAAACCGTCCCCTGTTATTAGAAGAAAAAACACATGAACTTTATCAATAGAAAGCATGTTTTTCTAGCAAAATTTTTTATCAAGAAGAAAAAACTGGTTTAGCTACTAGAAAAACTTAGTTTATCAAGAACAAAACCCTTATCTAGAAAAAAATGTGTTTTTCTCCCTCTTGATAAACTTAGTTTTTACCTAGATAAACATAGCTTTTCTTAGATAAACCATTGTTTTTCTATGGAAAAAAAGTTTTTCTTATTATTGATAAGTTTTTGATAAACAATGCTTTTTCACCTACTCTACAATTTACCTCGATTAGTTTTTTCTTTTAAAATGAAAAACTATTATGTTTTTTCAAGAGAAAACTACCATATCAAGAGACGATGTGCTATTATAAATGCATATTGAATTCTTCTACCAATTCCAATGCCCACCGTATTAGATGTTAAAGACCCAACGCAGGACATGTATATCACAAACATTGACTGTTCCATTGAAAACGATGTTATTTGTGAATTTGGGTTTCTTGAAGTACACTCTAATTCTCTTGGGGTGGTTACTATTAATAGCAACATGGTTTTTTTTTTGTTTATTTAAAGGGGTTTTTTCCCTTTTTACTACCTTCCGTGCAGTGATGTATAAACCATTGACGCAGCTGTACGCACGCGTCAAGTATGTTTGCTATCTTTGCGCGCGAGTGTAAAAACGCCGTTCGCTTTAAGCCAGCGCGTGCGGTTTACTGGTGGGCCCATCAAATCTCGCGCTGACGTCACAGCACAGAGGTAGAAGTCAGTACAGCAGCTAAACTTTTGAACGGTTTTAATTTTACAACTTATTAACATTAAGGAATTTTATATTTAAGATCAATATTTAACTGTC
This sequence comes from Ophioderma brevispina, assembly GCA_023653785.1. Taxonomy (NCBI): domain Eukaryota; kingdom Metazoa; phylum Echinodermata; class Ophiuroidea; order Amphilepidida; family Ophiodermatidae; genus Ophioderma; species Ophioderma brevispina. The sequence continues at coordinate 2,529 of JAMKCH010066962.1, forward strand.
AACGGATCGTCATTTTGCGGAGTACAAAAAAGCTTGTTCTCGTTAATTAAGATATACGAATGTCGGAAAGAACAGTTACAAAAATCACATTATTTGGAATGTCTGCGCACTTTGTGAATAACTAATACTTTTTTCACGAGAAACCAATTTTTTTCAACACAATAATTAAGTTAGACTGACACCATTAGAGGTTGTAGGAGGGTATATGTCACTTGATATTGAGCAGTAGTCGATATCAATGATTGCCGGTATTCTAGTAGGATAATAGGAGTTGTGATTGTGGTGACCCGCGGGCATTATCTGATGACTCGTGCATTATTTGATGACCGTGCATTTATCTGGAAAAGCCCAGTGCAATCGTGAAAAATAATGCACGTCGAAAACAATAGATAATCTAACACGAGAAGTTATATAATGAATATACTAACAACTGTAACTCATGGTGTCTTATCTTACAGGAGATCCTATGCAAGAAGAGCCTACCGACGAAACGTTCTATCAATGATTCTCTTAGCATAAACAAAGACCAGGCGCTGGCATGATAAAGACACACAATATGAGCAATATGTACGAGAAATGCATTAAAGTTGCAAAAAGTTTCAAAGTCATCCATATTCTGTGATGTGTAAGTGATTTCATATAGATTAGACAATCAGTAGATCCCGTACCTTTTTGCGGGTTACAAAAATAAATGAAAATGAAAACAAAGGGTGATTTTGTACATATGCTTATATATATTTCAGTAGGAAGCTAGTAGGAAATACAGTAGGAAATACATAGGAGACATTGTATTTGCTCCTACGAAATAAGAAATTTCACAAATTTTGAACAAAAGAAACAGTTTTAATTCTTAATCTTTACAGATTATAGATGGGATATTTTTGATATAAGCTTACACCAGTGCCAAAATCAGAATTTTTTTAGGGGACACCTGTTTTTGAAATCCTCTCGTTGCACCTTTAATCTCAATTAATTTGAGAATAAAGATTAGATTATTCCGGTGGTATTGTTCCAGTGACCATTTCAAAAGTGATTGCAAGGGTTTATGGTGTGAACATTAATGTTGAAAAACACAGGCCTACGAACATGTGTAACGGTTTCATTAGTTCGTTTAATGAGGAAACTTGAGATATATCTTTAAATCCTAATGCTATGAAACTTGGTTGCGTCGGAATTGTTGAAATAGTGTGTTATAAAGTTGGTAAAAACATACGATTTTGACAGATAGATTAGGTATAAAAAAGATGTTTTTTGCCAGTAACCCAAACAGCCTTAAAAAACTTCTGACTTTTGTGGTTGTTGGTGTTGTTTTTGTTTGTTTTCAATTCTTTTAAAAAAATAAATAAAAAAATCCGACCGACCCACTTTTTTCACCAATTCGCTGTATTTTGTCTTGAAGAAAACATGGACAGCATGGAAAAACAGGGAATATATTCATTAAAAGGATTTAAATTAAAGTTGAATGTTTTTAGTTTTACAAAAGCGCTCAATTTTTAGATAAAGGCTGACTCAGAGATTTCCGATGAGGGAGCACTCAATTTTCAAACAAAATCGTGTTTTTGCATGTTAATACTGTTTTGTCCCTATACTACTCATTGTGTGAATAACTAGCTCAAATTCGAAAGTCCTTCATATGGAAAATCAACAACTTTGTTATAAAATTCCGGAGCCGGAATTCGGTTATACACGGTAGTCCTATGGCACTGTTATTACTGTTGATCACAATGTTACCTGCATGGAAAAAGGAAAAATCCGATTAATCTCTAACTTTGAATGAAGTATTTTAGGTAACTAATCTGTAGTTCTAGATGACTATTTTTAATTCTACTCAAAATAATTCTATTCAAATTCTCTGGAGTCGGCCTTAACATGGATTTTGTCTAACTCTCCAAAACCAAAAAAGACGGACCGAGCCTTCGACCCCTGTTTTTTTTTTACTTTACGGCAAACAAACATAATGCTTTACTGCAAGTAGGTAGGTATTTTGTACTGATAAAAAGTGGTGTGTTGATATCATGAAACATACGTTCCTGTTATTTCAATTGTTAATGTTCAAAGTCAACTTTGTTAGAGCTGTGTTTGTTAATGAGTGAAACGTTAGCCACACTATAATGCGTTTTTTGATAAATGGAGACGATTCAGCAAACAGAGGTTTTTATTTAGCTCTATTCGTTTCCATTTGAAAACGATTTGTAATCTTCTTCTGTTACGCTCCGCAAAGAAATATGTGTTATAATTCAAGAAAGAAAAAGTTGGACATTTTGGGGAAAAAAATACGCCAATTATGTCAAAGTAAATACATGCCTTGATTCAAGAAAGACGACTCATTGTATGTATTTCTGTTACTAAGCGTGTTTTGTAAGTAAAAATTTATGTGATTCCCTGGAACCATTAAGCGTTAGTTTGATCAAATGAATGAAACTTACGTTACCATTTATCCAAAGGCACCATCAGAACATTACTCATTTCGTAGATATACCTTAACAATTGAAGGAGAATCTTACAAATTCATTTGAATGATTGCATATATTAGACCGAAACCGAAATGATTTAATTCCTCGATATTCACCATGTAGAGGAAGTAGATGACTGTTGTAAAATTAGTTTATGATGTTAAGGTAACTACGTTCACAACTGTCCTTCCATGTACATTCAGGTATAGGGACAATCAATGTAAATATAGCCAATGTGAGAGCAAGCAAGAAATGCTCATTTGAAAGCAACAGCCAACTTAAGGTTATGGAAAATATCATTTAAAAATATACGCTGCAAACGAAAAAGGAGTCATTGTGTATTCATTTGATCTAAAAGATCAAATTAGGAGTATAAACGGCCAAAATAAGTTTCAGATCACATGTAATAGTATTTACTACCTAGAAATAGAAATAAAAAAAAAACTTACGCAAGTAAAAATTAAATAATTAATAAAACACACCGAGATATTACAGTGTACCTTTGTGATTGGAATCTTCATTTATTGTTATATCACATGGCTCAACGTAAAGTTACATGATGAAAAATACACGAGTGTGTGAAAATAACAGTTCGAAAGATTAAAATGTAATATTTTTCAAAAGAAACTTTGAGGTACTCTCTTTCATTTATGAATAATATAAAGATTTTGTTTTGCTAAACTTTCATTTTTTTCAAACGATGCCATTTCCAACTTGCGCCGATTTAATGGTTATGACCATGATGATGGTCGTACTGTCGTACGAATGGTCAGGCCTGTAACATGGGAGGGCGGTGGCGGGACCCCCCCCCCAAAAACAACAAGTCCCCAACCCCTAAAAACAAACCAGCTGAAGGTCCGCGCCAAACAATTTAGTTTTTGTATTTTACTTTTGCTCGAAAAAGTGTGTTTGTTAAAATTTCTGTAAAAAAGGTCCGCTTTGGCCAAATTCACCCTTTGCAATTTTTGTTGAAAACTGCCCTTTTGAAAAAGAATTTGCCCTTAGTGAAATAGGCCTAGGCATACACTGAATGTGTATTTAACTCTTTATAAAAGAAACATTACACCGGCACTCTAACAAACACACAGCGCATAGCGTTACAGAAAACAAAGTTAAATAATCAACCTGGAAAAAAGAGTTATTGAACATGACAATGTGTTGTTGGCTCTTTATTAGTGTGGGTGGGTGTATTCCCGTAGGATTTTCATGCTAAAATGATTTTTGTGCGTTTGGGTTTCAAGAGGACCTAAACTGTCAGAAAAGAAAATGTGGGGGGTGCAAATTTTCCTACTGATGCCCCCTTCTTGAAGGGGACAAATGTTAGTACAGGGAAAAAATTAATAAAATCGAGTCACATTGTGTTGTAAGGTACACTACGCGTTTCGTATCGTCATAAGTTTAGAAAAAGTTATTTGCTAGGAGTTCAACCTTAGTAAGGCTGGTAGCCCATAATGTTTCAAGGCCACCCTGGGGGTACATGCCCGATGATGTTGATAAGTGTTATCAAATGATTCCTTGTGTCTCATACTGAAAACAGAAAATGATCATTTAATGGATCTTTGATGATCACCATGGCGACATCCAGGAAAGTTCTGGTGACCCCCATAGATCATGTTGACTTGCGACATTTTGTATTGTAATTATCCAAAACAAATGTCACACATTGAAAATAACACATTTGTGGATCCTGTGAGACAAAACACACTACTTGTCACCAGTTTCAAACAAAAAGTCTGAGCATTGGATAAAATTTTACACCAGGATGAACCCTTGAACCATTCTGGGGCTATGCGCTTTAACTAAAGGTCGGAAACTAGGCCAAATCTATACTTTTTTTAATCATGATAAAGAGGCGAACATGTTATTGTACATTAATACACAATGTGACTCGATTTTAGATTTTTCACTGTCGTAACATTCCCCCCTTGAGGAGGGGAAGCAGTCCGAATAATTGGCCCCCCATATTTTCTGACTGTTCTGTTACCTTGAAGAAAAACAGCAAGAAATCACATTTAGCACAAAATCCTACGGGAAGTGTTTCATTGACATACCAACCACCACTAATGCTAAGCTCATCCACCGCTTCAATCTTCTCCATATTTCTATTTCCATATTTTTCTTTGGAAACTCAGGCCGTGATATCGTGAACGAAGTCTGCCGTCGTGGTCGGGTTACTATATAGGGTGTTCGAAAACATATTGTGAGAGTTGAAGTCACTCTGCAAGTTTCTGTTCTCAGCAACACTCATGATTTCCACTCTTTCACTGGATTTTCATTTCGCTCGAGAAATGTTGCTCCGAGAGTGCTAATAGAGGTATTCTAAAATGAGAGTGAGCCTCCCATAAAAAAAAATATCCTGGCTTGCGGGGGAGGGGAGGGGGGTCTTAAGTTTGGTTTGGGTAGGGACGTGCATCCTAGAGTCTGGAAGAGGTAGGGACCCATACCCATTTTTTTATCCAAAAAAAGGGACTCATAGTAACAGACCTAGATGCAAATTTTCGGTTATTATCCGGGAACTCAGGCCTTTCGTCTGGTCGTGTTGGTCGGGTATATAGGGTGTCTGCTACACGGCAAGATGATTGAACTACAACCCCGATAAACTATGTTTTTCTCTTATAAACCGTATAGTTGGAGAAAACACATAGTTTATCAAGAGAAAATAACTTTTTCTCTGAAAAACATGGTTCATCAAATGATAGTTTCGATTTTTTCCGATATAAAACTCAGTTTTCTCTTGATAAACTAGGTTTTCTAGAAAAAGTACTTTTCAAGAGGGGAAAACCGTCCCCTGTTATATGAAAAAAACACTGGACTTACAATAGAAAAAAGATGGTTTATTAGCAAAATTGTTATGAAGAGAAAAACTGTGTTTGGGCCTCCTATCTAACAAAAACTTAGTTTTAGCAAGAACAAAAAAAACCCTTATCTAGAAAAAAAAATGGGTGTTTCTCTTGATAACCTTAGGTTACCTAGATAACATACGCTGTTCTAAGATTAAACATTGTTTTTTATGGAAAAAAAGTTTTTCTTATTGATTGATAAAGTTTTTGAAAACAATTGTTTTGACACTACATCTACATTTACCTCGATAGTTTTTTCTTTTAAATATGAAAAACTATTATGTGTTTTCAAGAGAAAAATACCATATCAAGAGGAAAACTATTTTTAGATAAAAAAATAGTTCTCGGGAGGTGCGAACTTCAAAGTTTGTATTTTGCGCGATCTGGCGAATTGTATGGCATGTATGGAGTATGTGATATTGATTGAAATAGCACCATGACACGGCTCATTCAGGAGGTCAACCTCCCGTTTACCCACATATGTGGATTTTTTTGAAAATATTTTTTTCTCTTTAAATCATGAAGAGAATCATCATTTTGTTCATAAGGTACGGATTTGCTATGCATCCAATTAATGTTTCAAATTATTACACTAAATAAGACTATACAAGTTTCAAAACTCAAGCGGTTTGTAAAAAGACTGGGTTTCAAATCATACTAGAACACTCACCAACCGCTTAAGCCACGTAACCACCTGTGTTCGAGGCGTTCAAGCTCAATTCCAAATCTACTTGTATAACATACACAAATATACACCAACAACACCCCCATACTCCAGGGATTACAGGAGTCAAGCATAAAAATTTGGAACTAAAAAAAGTCTTAAGTTTTGAAAAGCCTCCACAAGCAGTGCATACCTAAACTCAAAGATTGAAAGCCGTTTGAAAGGGGACCAAAGGATGTATTACTTGGACCCCCAGGAGCTGGAAAAGACCCCGTAGGGATCATTCTATCCGAGGTGCTCTATCTGACTCGGACACTCCATATTGGATGGTCGTGTACTAGGTCAGAGAAAGAAGTATATAGCTATTGCAGGGTCAATCACGAATTATACAACGGACATTTACTACCTGGACTTACAAATCCATACCTAATGTCACTGATTTCTTATTTCTACGGATGTGCAGTTCATGTCAGTGTACTTACGAGGATGTTTGGCCACCTCAATAAACTGAGTTGCAAAATAAAAGGAAAATTGAAACACTATAAGTATTACTAAAAAATTGCAGTGAGTATTATTCCACATCAAAAAACTGGCAGAAAACATGTTACATAATACCTCAGATGCTTTTTTGGTAAATTTATTTATTCAGAATAATAACACCCATGGAGTCGGAATATACCAAATGGACGTCGGGAGTTGAAATATTTTAAAACTTTTTTTTCCGACCAGGTTTTTCCGTCGGAAAAAACCCCGCGATATCATATGTACTATTGTTCTAGCCCCGGGATTCGGCCCGGGGCTACGACGTGTCGAGCTAGGATCATTCATGATTCATCATGCATGCCATTGCTGAATCATCAATCATGAATTTATGTAGCGTTCACAAGACAATCATCACTTAACACATTTCCTATTGTGCCACCATGTTAATACCATATGTTCTTTAGTACCTGCTAGTGATTGAACGACGTACATTTAGTATTAAAACTTACAATTTTGTCGAGAATATCTACTTCTTTCATTTAGACCAAGATGAGTTGTGCACTTCGTTAATTCCAGAAAGAAATGCGTTTTTCGGGGAGCGTATTTTCCGGTGTTGCGCGTTGTGAAATTGTCACTTGAAAGTAAAATCTGACCTTAGAAGTGCCCTCGACCAATATAATGACATCACCAAATGTGTGCCCGAAAGAAAAGAAATTAGAGGATGGTCAGAGTTCAATTTTGGTGAAAACATCACAGATGACAAAACAATAGTTGATGGATGGAGCTTTAAATATCATCCTATGTGGATTTTGAGCAACATTTTTCTCTTGTTTTTCGACCCAATACGGCAAATACGAACTTTGAAGCTGGAAAAGGAAGTTAGTTAAATCGCGTTGCACGTTGTGGATTCATTGATTTAAACCCTTCTTGGAGTGTAAGAAGCGAGTTGAGGTAAGGTTTACGCAATGAAGTTGTCACTTTTTGCCTCTATGGCAGTGATCCATGAATGGTTCCGTCGGGGCCGAGTGATGGATTTAACGTGTTTTCGACCTTTTGCATGGTGCTGCGTTAGTGCCAAAGGTGGGCGGACATGAAAGTTGATGTGCATTTACAGTAATACAAAAATTGCAAAATGGGATTTATCAAGTAATTTGCTGGTCAATTGGACTTTTTATGAACCCAATTTGACAATAGTTAATAATATTTACAAAGTCCACAAGTATGCATAGTGAGGGTATAGCCCACATTATGATATGGGTAGTGTAATGGTGTTTTTTTTTTTCAATGTCAGAGGTGGTTGGACATAAAATCAAATTTCTGCACAAGATGACAATAAAATTGTATATAAACTGAAGCCATTATAATTTTAATGAATTTCGTATAACCCAATTTTAGAAGAGTGAGGGAATGGTCCAAAGGGGGAAGTGAAGGAGATGACAAAGAGGGATAGGAATGGGGGGATGGCGGGTACCAGTGAGGGGGTGGGGGGATACCAAGGGATGAGGGGATACCAGGGATGGGGGTGGAATCATGGAAAATAAAAAAAATATGAAATTTGGAATTATTAAATTCACATTATAATTTTTTTAAATATCCATGGGGATTGAGATTGTAATGGTTAAATTGTGACATTTGTCAATGTGGACATGTGAGGTTTCTATTTCATGTATTTCATTTGTCTTGAGTAGAATTGTCACTTGGGGGGGGGATGGCAGTGGTTTATTCACTTATTTTGGTGTTGTTTCTTTGCTGTTCTTGTTAGATTAATATCTTTCTCTATCTTTACTCTTCTATTTCTATTAACAGCTTCATAGTGGCAGTGCATATTTTTTAAGAATGTTTTCGTTTGTAAATTATGAAAATAAACGGCATGCAAAATCACCAAAATGTACAATTGAAACACCCAATAACTCCAAAACCGTATGGCGTATGGAGAGGAATTAGTACCGCCTAGCTTCCTCCTCATCTAGTTCTGTAAGCATAACTCCAAATTATGTCTTTAACATGTTTGTAATACGGATGTGGAGTTCTGCAAATTATACGTAATTACCTTTGGCTGTCCCTACATCCTGCGTCGATCTCAAATTCCCTCAAAAAGATGCGAACAATCCCTGCTTTAAGTCAATCCCAAGTTGACACATATACAATGCCATTTGACATATGTGAAAAAAAACTCAAAAGAATATAAACTCCAAATTTTGAACAATAATTGCGACTACAATCATTCAGCGTCCAATGCATGAGGGAAAAGCAATAATCGACTAGGCACCAGAGGTCATGCATACTCACAGCCGACACATAAACGGGTCACCCCGTGTTCGTTTGTTGTTATCACAAGGATTTAATTTTCCTTGTTTTCTCCAATTAATCACCTGAAGTCCCTAGCCCCCTCGTTCAAACTAACAAACATGACGGCTCAAGTGAATAGCCAGCACATTGTAACGGCCGTGCGTATTTTAGAGGCTCAGGGATTCAGTTTGGTCCAGGGTACCGGTAAGTGACCTTCCGGAATCAAAGTCACATTTATTCAGGCCGGTTTCCAGCCATCTTGGCATGAGTAAAGGTGTTTCCCCGATAAATTTATGAATTTCTACTGTTTTTCGAGAAAATTTGGAGTATTAACTCTCTGAAAGTAATATATTATATCAGGAACATATGATATCACTCGATTCTGAATTGCTTGTGATATTTTGTTCGTCTGGCATTGTGAAAGGGTTTGGCTCTTTGAATGGCCCTGAAACACTAGTTGAAAACAGGTCAAAAGGTATTACGTATGTATTTGCCGAACTCCCATCCTTAATGACAACATGTTAAAGACCTACTGTGGAGTTTATGTCTTAGCAGAACTACCTCCTCATCAAGAGCTTAATATGATATGCAATTCAACATTACTCGAAGAAAAATGCAAACAATAACAAACTCATAAATGGTTATCCATAAATCATCCAAATAAAATGCCGCGCGAAAATGAAAAATGCAAACTTTAAACTCCCAAACTCCAAAACCGTATGGATTATGGCATGAAAAATGTACTCAATTGGTTTTCTCTCGGCAAGAGCTTTAAAATTATATATACTTTTTACCTATTACTCCAAATTCTTGAAAATATGGTGTTTAGCTAATTTGAATGCATGAATGGGAATCGCTGCCTTTTTATTTTTTTTTTAGTTTCAGAGTTTTACATTTTTGTGGGCCGCCAGCTATAGGCTACCCAAGGAACTGCTTAAAGACACTATCATGATTTGCTAAATCATCAATCCGAAAAATCATCCATAATCAGATTTTTGGCATGTATGCAACAGTACAGTATCTAACATGACCCTGCTCAAATGATATGACCAAGAGCAACCTAATAGGACAGAATCGGAGATTTTAGCCATTACGTCCCAACGGACACTTACTACACACGTAATTGAATGAGAATCGTATCTTGAAACACTGCCGTTTTTCTTGCCTTTCTGTCAATTCTACAGCTTGAAAGGTAACTTATGAGAATTCTACACACTATCCTCACTTTTGGGGGGAAGGGCTATTCCTGCAAATTGCAATATTTTCAATCACCTGATAGTGTCTTAAAATTCAACAGGACGGGATGCTGAATATTTTGAGCAACTGAATTTGTTTTTATTATCAACGTTTTAAAGAAAAACCAATTTTTTCACAAAATAATGAATGTTTGCCACAGCGGCAAATCTGACGCTGCGCTCCAACATAAACTATAATAATTCCCTTGGCCTAATGTCAATGAGTACAGTCTATATGCATGACACATAAATTGGTTTGATTAAAGTTATGGGAACTTAAAAGTTTAGCCTACTAATTACCTGGCTGTCTTTAACCTCTTATTATTTACATCCCTATCTGGTTTTGTAGTATGTTATTTTTATGTGGAAAATATCTCTATTCTTTAAAGTTGGTGATCATGGCCCGATATTTTAAAGAACAAAGTTGTCATCTTGATAGATTGGCCTCACTCCTATCCCATCTGTAAAGTTTTGCGCCGATATTTCAATCCTTTTTTTGAAGTGAGAGCTAAAATGTGATTTTGTAATGCCCGGCATATAGTACTTTGTAAAATTAAATATTGGTCCCCCATAAGGGGCATGTTTTCGCTCACTAACTTCCAAACC
>JAMKCH010066970.1:0-28107 GCA_023653785.1 Ophioderma brevispina
CCATCATAGTGGATTGATCCCGAGTCCGAGTCCGGACTTTGACTCGGACTCATGCTTAGTGGACTCGGACTCATGCCCCCTTGGACTCGGACTCGGCCCCATGACCTCGGACCTCGGCACCTGCTGGACTCGGCCCAATCAGCTTTAAAGCGGCACTGGCACTTTTCAGAAATTGAAATTTCTGCAAGTTCTGCTCATCTGGATTGGGCTTAATAATTTCTGATGGAAGGCTAATGTATATAAAAGGTTTTAGAACCATGCAAAAATACCAATTTTGAAAATTTTAGAGGGCGCACTATTTTTTTCAAATGTGGTCCAGTTTCTCTTTTAAATAAGTCGGACCAATTGTCCCCACAGTCTAATATCCAGGAATAAGTTATGGACAAAAGCACTACCGCTTCAATGTCCATGAATTTGTGATATTGGGAAGCTGTATCACTCATGATTCTCTCATGTTTTTTCTGTCATCAGCTCATTGAGGATGATACTGTCACTTGCAGAGTCAAATGGAGTCAAGAGAAAAGACAGCTGCTTGCACGTACGCTGTTTCAGTAAACAAACCACACCGCTGAGATCAGGTGACTGTCATGTGTGTTCCAGTCCGGGGGGGGGGGGGGGGGGGTGCGTCAACCTATGAAATGGATCTGGTGTAAGGCTCTTTCTCGCGCTTCCAAACCCTTGGGCATTCGGTGACATAGGACCTGAAAAAAAAAAAAATATTGGGTCTTTGGGTGAGAGACAGCCAATAGCCCCAAAATAGGGGCTTTTAGTGTGACAAGTTGGCAAAAATTTGAAAAAAATGGGGTCTTTGGGTGAGAGATTTTGCGAAATTTTCTAAAAAATTAAGGTTTTCCGGGGTCAACATTTTCTCCAAAAATAGGGGTGTTTTTGGTGACGGGTAAAATTTTCCAAACTATGGGGTCTACTGGGTGAACTAATTTTAAAAATCTGGGGTCTTTGGGTGACAACGATCTGAAAGGGGGGTCTTAACACCTTTACATACCATTGCAATGACAATTGGTATTCTTTTCTTTCTGAGAATAGCTTTTTGAATTCATGCCATTCTGTTTTTAGAGAAAATCATGTCTAATCTAACGCCACCAACACTTCTTGATGTCTCCAGATTAATTGTTTACATAATATGAATCAATGTAAAGAACCTGGTGCGTTGTTCTTAGATCTGAAGAAGGCTTTTGAACACTTTAATTACACTACCTTTCTCCTTCATAAACTTCACAACTATGTGTCATGGTAAAGCTCTTGATTGTGTTGAATCCTATTTGAAGTGTTAGATCTCAAGAGCGGTTCATTGTAATGGCTACTTTTATCGGATTCAAAAATATTTCCATTGGAATTCCACAAGGTTCAATTTTAGGACCATTGTTTGTTATTATTTATGTTAACTCACTTCCAGAATCTATCGATTCCAAATGTGTCATGTTGCTGATGACAACCACTCTCTACTTTTCATGTCATCAGACATTTCTCTTCAACTCATATGAACAAGAATCGTTGAAAAAATGCACAGTGGTTTGAGGCAAACAAACATTTAATTAACTTCTAATCTTTGGGTGCTTCCCACATTTTTGGATTACTGCAAGTCCCATTTGTCAAACTGCAACTTTGAGCAAAGAATTGTCCTTCAGATTCTTCAGAATAAGCTTGCTCATGTACTCTTGTCTGCGGATATCAGAACCCCCAATGTTGTATATGTTCAAAGAGCTTGGTTGGAATAATTTAAATAAAGGTGGAGACCAGACCACCCCTCCTCATATTTTGTTTTCAAGTGCCTGAAATTTGCCCTTCTTATCTCTCTTCTCAATTACTTTCACAGCTCTGTTCACTCTAAAGGACTTCACACTACTGCTCAGTCATCATTAATACTTCTCATTGTCCTTTGTGACTATTTAGCCGGGCAAAACGTACTTTTCACTATAGAGGTGCTTCAGAGTAGAATGCTCTACCTTCTGATATCCGCAAACTCTTCCTTAATGACTGTCAAGATTCAAAACCATAGTATGTTCGTGATCATTTTCATTGTTTGAAATATATATATTATTTTGTGTTGGGCATTTTATGTATCTATAATAATGTTAAAAAACTGTACAGTCTATTTTATTGTTATTAATTATGTCAGGGTCCATGGGAGACCATATGTCTACTGAACTGGTAACCCTGATAAATATTGTTTTACTAACTTTTACTACTTCCAAGATGGGAGTGCCCCCCCCCCCGGGTTCCAGTCAATCTTTCACATTCTGTATGTCACAGATTGCATGTTGCATCACAGATTGCATACACAGAACACAGATTGGACTTGTTACTCATACTTCAAAATTTATTGTCTGTTCAGTGTTGTGAGAGCCACCAACATTTAGCTTGTTTTAAATGGCTGGAGCTACGGGGCTGGATGGGCCGGGTTGGGGCCCTGGGGTGGCAGGCGGGGTTGGTGGTGGGGAGCCAGGGAACTGACCTAGGAAATAGGTACGAATGTCACCCCATTTTGCATGCCAACCCCTTCAGAAGTTCTTAAGGGTTCTAGTTGAAGCATAATTCATTTTTTAAGGTCCTCTTTCTTAGCTTTTTCTTTTTGCCTTTTGTGGAATTTTGTTTTGCTAATAAGTGTAATTGTAGCCAAATTTCAGTTCCAAAGACTGCAAATTTCTCAAATTTCAATTGGCCCTATACTTTGAGTGACAAATCCATTCCTAAGCCCGCAAGTTCAGGCTGCACACCCCACCTGAAAAAAGAATGCCTCCAGCAGTCTGCTTTTGGATTGGCCATGTGGAAAAGAATTTACAATCCACTTTCACTTAATTGCCTTTGGCATGAAAGTTACATTTACCATGGTAAAAAGTGGGGACATGGCTCATCTCCACTCTCAGGGGCTTGGAGGTGATGAATATATAGGATTGTCAAGACATCGTCATTCAAAAGATCACAAAATTTTTAATGTACATGCTCTGTCACATAAAGACCTCGTACCATTTTTGTTAACACAAATGATTTGAACCAGACTCTTTTTATTTCCTATTGATATGCTTTGTCCCAAGACCCCTATATTCCAATTTGAATAGTAGCTTGCATTTATCACTTATTTGATACTTCTTTTTAAAGATGCAACACGGAAGTTCCAAATGACAGTGTCCTAGAATGTGAGCATTCTATTTTTTTGCACTGGCTTGTAATAAAGCAGTTCTTATTAAAAAAAATATCCCCAATTCAAAGGATTAAGCTGAGATCTGTTTCTTTGTACAAAAATAGTGAAATTTCTAATTCCTATAGGAGCCTAATAGGTTTTATAATCAGGGGTTCTCATAATATTAGCTGAAGGGCCAGACCCACTATGAGCTAGTATAAAATGTCAATTCCCGTGGCACAGGTTCATTTAGCTTCATTCACCAATGTTTTTGGAACTACACCCCTGGTTTTTTTTGGGTATGATATATGATAACCCAGATCACACAAGGCCAGGTCATGTTCAATGTAATGTACACATACAACCACTGAACTGTGTGCGTGGGTGGATGAGTATATGTAACTCATTAGTGAGAGATGCCAAACACACTTGAAATTTCCCTACTTGTGAGGCCAAATACACCTGAAATTTCTAGTGTTCCCTTTATATTTTAGAGCACGTCCAGGGTCCAAATTCAATGGTTGGCGGGCCCGGATTGCTCGCGGGACACTATTGAGAAACCCCGTTTATATAGGAAAGATAGCACATACAAATCACCTTTTGTTTATTTCAAGTTATGTCTATAGCCAAATAAAAGGTAGGGAATATATTAATGTCTAACTTTATGGAATCACTGCATACAACAGAAAATATGGGACGACTTGAAATCTCTCATTGCACCTTTTTAAATAAATAGCAGGGCCCATGACGCAGTGGGGTGGCAGTCGCACCCCCCAAACAAAAAATCCCAAAGGGGCAAAAGGTCCACTGTTTGCCTGAATATTTGACAAAAAGGTCCAAAATTAGAAAAACTTTTTGGTGCTGGATTAAATGTTTCCAAAAGTCCAAAAAAGGGACATTGTTCATAAAGTTATGGCAACCCAAAAGTTAGCCTAAAAATGGATGTCTTCGACCTATGATTAAGAAAGCCCTTAGTTTTAATTTTGGTGTGTAAAATACAACTATTCTTTCAAGTGACTCAAAGCGTCCGAACACACACACCTAAGGTTACGAGTTCGAGCCCCGCTGTACTTTTCCTCAATTACTCCTCTCTTACCCAGGTGTATAAATTCACCGAACAGAGATTTGATGGTTACACAATTAAACCTCTGCTTTGAAATAACCCCTAACACGCCAACCTACCATGAAATACCATGTGGGGAGGATACAAAATGCACTAAGTCCCAAATAATGCGATGACATCATCATAAAACAAATATGGGATTGAAACCCCTGGCCGGGCCAGCAACAACCCTTGTGGCTTGTCCTCCCTGGTCATGGGACTGGGGGTCAGGGGCCCCTGGTTCATTCCACCCAAGAGAGGCATCTTCTTAGCTCTATCCCTTTATCCTTCCCTTCCGCCCAGGAGATAGGCTAGACCCAGAGGGGTATAGGGTTTAAAGCGACATGTTTTTATGCACATGTGCATAAAAGAGAGGCATCTCAGGTTGACACAAGTGTTAAAGCTCCGTCATGGCTATGATATTAATGCACAGAGGTGAAGTATATGCACGGGCGGTAACAGTAATAAGCAGGTTCCCTAAGAGGGCACAGTAAACTTGTCTGCTATTGAAACACATGATATGCGCTCTCTTGTCCGTCATATCTTTGCCCCTGCCTACCTTAGAGCAATGAAATTTGCAGGGAAATGTTTGAATTTCAGATATATAAAAGATCTCTTGTGAACCCACCCCATACCATCGACAATGTCAGTGTTTTGCAAATTAGATTGAACATACAGGTTTTCTAAGCTCCTGAACCCCCCAGAATCGGTGTTTCACGGCGGTTCACTTATGTCACCGTATCATACGCCAAGACGCTTTATATCCATTTTTTTAAAATATTCAGTTAAATATGAATGAATACGCACATGAATGACACCAAAAGCAATCCTCTAGACATACCCGCACAAAACTAACACAATTACATGCTCACTTCTAGGTTTTATAGGAACTAATCGGTTTGCAACTTTTTGCGGCGAGGGCTTTAATGTACTTGTGCTCCCCTAAACTCTATACACAACCCACATCCTAACTGTACCTGACTACAAGCTAGTTGAATAACACTGGGGAAGGGAGCAGACGAACCGAGTCTGTCAAGAAGGACCCAAGTGTGCCCGCACTGAAACCTACATGTAGCAATCTAAGCGCACCACCTCACGCTGAACATCGCACCTGATTCCTTCTCAACAGCCCTAGATAACCCTCTTGACTAGACTAATACGCAAGCGTGCATAACAGACTGAAAATCAAGGGGAGGATTGAAAATCAAGGGGGAGATGGGAAAAGGGAAAAAATTTAAGGGATAATGTAAAGGGAAAGAGGGGAAGAAGAACTGGAGGAGATGAGAAAATTGAGGAAGATAGACAGGTTTATTAAAGACAAATGAAGAGCTCCGCTAATAAGGATTCACTTTGCAGTACTGGTCGCCTGCCCACGGTGAAAGGAAAACAAACACTGATGAGACTCTCATCTCTTGTATATTTCTCTGACTTGACCATTCTGTCCTCCTCGCACAGGTGATGGGCATTATCCCCTGCATGTTTGAAAGAGGGTAATGTCCTATGTAATCCATCCTCTCCATTTCCAGTTTGGCATACGACAGATTAACCTTCTCATCACAAAACATTTTTCATATATAACATGTGACAAAACTAAAACAAACCAAACACAAAATAGGTACAGAAAATTTTGTGCAAATAACATTCAAATTATGTTTATTTTGACATTGGCAGTTCCATTGGCCACGCAATTCGCCCTGGGCACTGAGCTTTCATTTCAATTCACAACGTTTTTAGAAGGAAAACAAAAGGGTATCCAGTGACCTATATGCAAGACCTGCATAGGGTAGAGTGGCATTGCTTAGATTTAGCTATGAACACCTGTTTTTTTTAATAAAATAATCTCATCTATGATCTGCAACCACATTTACCTGTATTTCAGTTAAGTCGTGAATACCATGGTGGTTTGATTCTTTTATGGTCCTGCACAAATACATTAGGTCCAAGTCTGTTTTTCAACTTTTCTTTTGTTCAATCATCTTTTAATTTTTGTTTTTAGGCCTTACGCTTTTTTGCCCATAATGGTACCAACAGGCTATTAATCAGCACTCGGGCTAAAATACTATAGTTTAAAGCATTTACTTGATAGTAAACCTGTCCGATTTTAAATTTTAAACCTGTCAATCAGTCGACAAATTCACCTATGTATGCACGCTCTTTACAAATAGCTTCAATCGGTACTGTTTTCAATACCCATTTCCTAGATAGTATGCTAATTATATTTGTATGTAAAATGTATGTAAATACTGACAAATCACAGATGCCTTGCTGTTGGTGCGTACAAAATGTGTATTTACTTATCTTAACCAGCAAGTATTGAGTACAAACACCATGCTAAAAAAGAGATTGGTAGCAAAACATGAGAATTTTAAAACAAAGACCATCACAAAAACTCAACCAATGGTAATGGTGCAATTCTTTCTTCACACACAATGTGAATTGATTTGAAGGCATGACAGTCATGTATCCGATTTACACCTCAGTCCCGCTGCCGTTATAACCCATCACAAGAATTATTTTTTTGTAACAACAAGAATTCATATTTTGTCACATACCCCCTTGAAATTTAAGGCCCAAGAATGTTTTCCTTTTTAATGTTATGAACAAAAACATCTCCACTGTGGTCGATCTCACAATTAAACAACACACATCCTATGGGCTAATTTTGTTACTCATCATTTGCTTCTACTATCCAAATCAGTCTCGATCAATTTAATATTCAAAATTTGTAATCGGATTTTTGGGTGAATGCTAATCCGACACGAGGAAAAATATATAAGAAAATAATCGGACCATAATCGGGTCACCCACCTTTAACTGAAGACGACTCCCTTAGAGTACTCCCATTTGGCTCAATACATGCTATAACAGATAGACCCTCTGAGTAAAAAAATTAATGGACCTTTAATACCTTCTTATCCTTTTTTATCTGTATGCATCTTTAAAAGGTCCATGGCCCAGTTTACGGCTTCCCATGTTCTCTGCCCTCGTAACTCACCAACCGCCTCGCAACTCCCCTCCACCCACTCTAATCCCCAAACCTCGTCTTCTCGTCGTTCTCTGTTACAACACGCTGAAGTGGTTTCAACGTTCTATGATATTCAGTGTCAAAAGTACTTTTTGTTAACAATCTATTACAAGATACAGTCCCAACGGGATTTCGGTTTTTTGTAAACGTGGGCGCCGAGCCGAAAAGGTGCACCGTTGCCTGGTTTTGGTGAGTGTCAAAGCGTGAATGTCCAACACACGAACCCCCCACCCACACTCGACACAGTCCTGTTGTACCCTCCCCACGCCACCAACCCCAACACACTTGCGCTCTAACACACTCGCCTCTGAATGCTAGGGGCTTACAATCATGTTTATTCGAGCTCTCCTCATCAAAAGGATTGAAATAGCGGCGTTAAACTTTACAGATGTGGTTTTTTGGGGAAGGCCATTCTCACCAAGATGAAAAACTTCATATACTTATCGGACCATCCCCCCTTTAAGCTTTTTTCTGAAGCTTTTCTTACAATCTCTCTGATTGGCTGATTCATCATTTCTCCTCTGAATAACCCATCAAATGTGGCCCTTTGTAATTATTTGCCTTTATGGTAATCGTTGGACAAATCAAATTGTTGTGTGAATACAGAAGGCCGTAAGTGCAATAGTTGCCATTTGATACATCTTTGTACTGCCATGTATAGGATAACTTAATTTATCTTGTCCTATTTAACCAGTGGCTCCCGATTTAAAATAATAATAATAGCAAGATTTTATGCGCCTTATAGGCTATTGGCCTCTAAGACGCTTTCACCAATGGCCGCTGATCACTGTTGCCCAACCCATACCATAAACCATTTCGCATCATTTCAAGGGATGCAGCAGATCGGAATCGGCGCTTTCCCTTATCACAAACATACATCGAGATTTATAACCATCGCAGCCGGGACGAGCTCCCAAATATCGCCTGGGTAAATCGAGACAACTGAGCGGTTAATTTCTTGTCCAGGGATAGCTGAATCTCACAGGGCTCGAAAGCACGGCTATACGCATGGATGAGCAATACACTGGAGTCGAGCGCGTACCTGATTGAGGGTGATTTTGTCTTCAGGGGATGTATTCACCTGAAGAACCATTTCAATAGCCACTGACCAAAACTGGTATTAAATATCCGGTCCCTCAACTCACATTAAAAAAGTGGGACCATGAGAGTTATCATTTTTTTTCAAACCAAAACCCCCTTTTCAAAATGATTTTTCATTTTTTTTTTAACCCCCCCTTTTTTTCAAAATCAATGACAAAATTAGGGTTCAAATAACCCCCATTCAGGTTTTTCGGTGACAAGATTTCAACCCCCCTTTTCATGACTCCTTACTTTTTAACATATTAAGAACAAACATACAAGTATTATGAACGATACTTTGGTGTCTGCGGGTGTATGTGCAGCACCGTGGCTGTTATTACACACCAATGACAAATCTTAGGGAAACCACACAGCACAGCTGTGCTTTAAGGTCCAAGCTGCCTTCGTGTTTTGTTGGATCGAGCAATGAGGGCGGAATCGGCTGTATGACCAGAGGATGCATGCCGTGATGGCCAGACTGAATACCGATCCGACCACGACCATTCTGTTTAAATACCCCCCTTTTTTTAAATTTCGCGGATACGGATGCTCAGAATACCCATTTTTTGTGTGAGTTCGCGTCCGCGTGACTTAAAAATAGCCCTTTTCCCCACCGATTTAGACCTCCTCATGGGTTTATCAACGTTTTATGTTGAGTTGAGGGACCAGTGATATGCACTTTGCACTTACACTTCCTGCAGTCACATGACAAAAATATCTAATCATTATAAATGCTTACTTCCTGTGCAGAATTACTTTTTCAAGCAAGGTCATTCTCAATTGATTAATTTCCAAAATCCTAAGGTCATCCACAGGAGAAGCATTTGATTACGATGTTTTTATGAAGGTCCGCATTGGCGTTATCTCCACGGCAAATACGCCACAAACCTTTACCACACTAACTGGATTGTGTCCCTAACCCAGCCTTACCTGTTAAAACCACCGTATGCTAATTTTAGCCATGTGAAATGCCTCAGCGAATGAACGGCCCGATACCCCGCCACACTTGATTAAACATGCTTGCCCTAACTTGCAGCTCAACTTGGGTTTGAGCTGTGTATTTTGGCCATCAGGAAACGTATTTCATATAACATCACCGCGTACCCTTCCAAGAGCCCATCGCTCCTTTGTTTGGCATATACCAATAAGGAGCATGGGCTTATTGACAGAAAGTTTCCAAGTACATATGTCAATTGTTTTTTTTTCTATTGACTACGGCCTCGTGAATATGAAGCGGTCCTCCGGCGGTACTCAGGCAAAATGTTAGAGTGATTTTACCATTCCTCTTGTGGGGGCTGCACGGTATTTTTAAGAATGATAGTTTCTGATATGATCCTGGACATGTTCTCATAAATAAAGCACCGCATATCTTCCGATGACATTTTATTTTAAAATTTGTTGTTTTTTTTGCCAACCATGAAGAACAAAACATTTCCTGATCTTGTCAAAGTGTCTGCTTATTTGGAGCATAACTTTGGCAGCAGCGAGCTAACTAATTAAGCCCCATACTCTAATAACAACTAGGCCCAAGAGGTCACACACGCGTCAATTGTGAGCGCACTGTGCATAAAGTATAGTAAAACGGACAATAACTGCACGAGGCAATACAAACAACATGTGATAAGGATCATTGAAATCATTCCTCCCTGTTTTTATATCGATCTTTAATTAACCCTATCCCCAGCTGAGCTATTTTCTACTATGCTCTTGGGCTAAACAGGGAGGGGGAGTTTCTCTCCCTCTGGATTCCTTGAGTGCATATTTTTGGATCACCCCTTAATAGTGATGATATTGATGTCAAAATAATTAACCAGGCATCCTCTTTTAAGGTGAGGCGAGAGAGATCGCTCCCTCCTCCTCCCCTGACAAGATCTCCTTAAAGTTATTGTAGAGAGTGATGTGTAAACCCATCTTTGGTAAGATCTTTCTAGTCTTTCTTGATGTACATTGCAGGGGTAAATGTTCTTAATCTAATTTCTCCCCTGACATGGAGAGCTTTTAGGAGCGTACTACCCTTTTGTCAGGGGTGTTTCACCCTACATTGCCTGACAAGGGTTAAATTGACAATACATGCACTACAAACCAACCCCTCAACACTTAAAAGAACCTGATTTCTGTCTACATCAATACATAATAAACGGTATTTATCCTAGGCCCATAAATTCAATCTTTCAAGTTCTTATTTCAGCCAAACTTCTTTAAAGCAAAATGTAACCATTTAAATTTGAAACACATAACAGCACACTTACTTATTTTAGCTTGATCAATTTTACATGAACAAAAATAAATTATGCTCATTTCTAAAAAAAAAATCCACAATAGCAACCATTCTACATTCCCATCTAATCTTACATAACAATATGTAACGAAAGCCCTAACCAATCATCAATACAGTATTCAAATGAGGGTTATGCCATACCCCTATGATCCTAGTAAAACTCCACTTCCATTGGCACAGTTCCAGTCCTTCCATTCGCTCAGTTGTATTGGAGAAATACATCCCCTATTTTTTTTGTATGATATATAATACCCGGATCACACAAGATTAGTTCATGTCATGTATGTACACGTACAACCCACTGCACTGTGTCCTTGCTTGATGAGCATATTGTTAACTCATAGTGACAGTCCCCCATCAGACCAGCCATCAGAACACCCATCCTCTATATGCAATAATCTCATAGTTCTTCTTCCCAACATATGTGGGGGCAAAAAAAAAGAAGAGAAAACCTATCTGAGACAGATCTGAGCACAGTCGAGGTAGTGACCTTTGACCCTAAAAAATGACCTTCAATATCAAAATTAAGTTCAAATATTTAGAATGCCATAAGGATCATTTCATAGGCAATTTCACTCAAAATCGAAATTTTGAAAATTTGACCTTTTAAACTCAGGACCTTCGACCTTCATATCTGTCCGGTTGTTCTTTTCCAGTGTACAACAATTAACATATTCACACTGATATCTAAAAAGAGGCCTCCCTAGTGCAACAAACCCCCATTCTACCTATTCTATCTACTGATTGACAGATTTTTCAAATAGGGTAGTTCGGTTGTGTTTTTGTTTTTGTGTCGGGTGTGTGTGCAGTGTTTTTTGCAAATGATCTACAAGATCACTATACATCTATAAAACATTGCAATTTTTTGCCTAACTTTTTAAATTAGAATTATCATTTTTTTTCACCCCAACCCCGGTTATTTTACAGCGTTAAACACTATATTCCCCAAATGCCAAATCACTGTCAGCGGTCTTAAAAAGAGGGGTTTTTTAAATTGCCAACTGCTTATCCTTACGAGCTATATATTCCTAGCATGAAAATAAATTATGAAACCCTGATCTTGTCTACTTTCACATGTCATGTGATAATCCGGCTGATGTGATGCAAGTTCCTTTAAAAGATGACATATAATTTCAGCAGATTTAAACCAACCGAGGGGTGGTTGGACACGATCTGCTCGATTTGGGCATCTGGGATTTGCAAACGTTACTTTAGGGAATTTTCTTATGTGTATTTTCCTAATTACGGCAGCCCGGTCTCGGTTACCATAAAACCACCATCTTAAACCTCCGTAATATCATATAATTTAGGAATATTAACGGCAAACTGTCGAGGTTAATTGGATTAACCTCGCTGCAACACAGTGCAATTTCCAATAACGGTCAGTTAAGATTAAATCACTTTGTGAGCCGCGTATAAACCTTTAGTACAAGTCCTTTGTCTGACATGTGTAAGAGCTGCCCTCCTACACTTGTTTTCTTTGGGTACAAAAATTGTGAAATTGTCAATTTGTATATAAAATTCACATATAATTCATCCTAATGTTGTACATTGAAATAAAGCAAATTCAACAATCACCTTTTTAAACTCTCTTTTAAGCATTTTCTATACCAAATACCAGTAGCAATCTATTGAGTGTCAAATCCACTATGCAATGACTATTATTCACATATTGGGTGCCTCAAAAATCTCTTGTTGCATCTTTTTGTTGACATGTCCACCCCTCCCCCCTCCCCCCCCCCCACACACAATAAGAAATAGGTCTCATTTTATGTGGGAAAAGGATTGGATAAAATTCTGCAATTGGATAAATCCCAATGCCTGCAATAATTTCACATGGTCCTGATATGGGATTTTGTGAGCTATGTGCAAGAGACCCGAATATAAAGAACATTCTGCATATACCTTTACCCTTTTATATATAAGCAGGCCCCCTTATTCTGAAATTCTACAAACAAAATTTAATATGTACAAATTATGAAATACAACCCGTAACAGTCCATATTTTTTTTTAACTCCCCAAAACCCCATATATTTTTTTGAAAATGTGTAAATCTGTAAAGACACATATGACTTTTCATTCTTTTGTGCTTTCTGTCAATATATCCACTTCTATCTTCCTTGATATTCAACTTTGGAAACTACAGTGCGTTTCCTTTTTTTTGATCACTTGATCAAAGAAAATAATTTAATAGGCTTAACAAAATCTTACACAACAATTTACAATATGGAATTGAAATAATACACCTATCAGTTCAGAGAAGAACATGACTTGTTTGATGCATAAAACCGCACTACCCTAAGAAGAAAAAGAAAGGGTACTGGTTGTAGGAATTGAACACACACCTCTCAATCACTAGACGATCGCCTAATTTCCTTAATTAAGTGCATTAATTGCACATTTAGTGTCCTCAAATGGCAAACACTTGAACAATTTGCACAAATTTAAAACAACAAAACCAAAATTAGCTAGACTTGTTTCATGAGGTCTACCATCTTTCTTACAGTATCCTCTGATTGGCTCATTAACATGATATACAACGATACACCTCTCTGAGTAACCAATCAAAAATAACCTTATTAATAAATGGATGCCTGCTCTCAGCTTTTCTTATACCACCGTCTCTTTTAGGTTTACTAATTACATACAGAATAAACCTATATAACAATCACATCAGCTGGTAGTGACACAGGCCACTGAACCCCCCTGGGCACTATCAGCTATATGCAGTCCGTCTGATTGTCTCATGTACAGACACATATACAAATATATACCTGACATGAGAGACTTCTTTGTTACACTAATGGACCCGCGTGACTGCAATAGTGCTTATTTTTGCTTGAGGGGCGCAGCCCCGAAGCAAATAGCACGATGCAGTCACCGAGGGACCATAGTTTTGAACCAGGAGGCTCGAAACTTAAAGGCAGTACATAATTTGTTTTTATAACGTCATTCATATATTCATTGTTTCATTGATGGTTAAAAGCTTTTATAAAAGAATGAGGTAAAATTGAGATCTAGCCTACCTAGCCTAGCCCCCCCCCAGCTACCAACATGAACCATGCCGGCAGTCATATGCAGTGTTGTCCGGTCACCCTACTTACAACCTAAACCCCATCAAACATGACAGGCTGTTTCTTATCTGCTTTTTTAGTGTTCACACTTTCATGTCATATTCTTATCACTTACAGCTGGAATCTTGGCTGATTTTGTAGCCGTACCGTCACTCACGACATTTTCGCGTGTATCCTGTTGGCAATTTGTTTGATGATCATGCTACACATGGCTTACATTGGTGCTAAATTGGAAGCCGTAATAGTCTTTTTGGAAGCCGTAAATGTTTCTTTTTGGAGCCGTAAATAGTTGCGGTGTTGAGAGCCGTAATAGTCTTTTTCTGTCAGAATGGTATGTTTAATATTTGATCAGGTAGTGCCCCTTTAACCAATCAAATGAAGCAAGAATATATGAATGACGTATCAACATAGATAAGCCCTCTGAGGTTAAGCCATCAAGAGAGTGACTTCGACACTTCTGTGTATAATAAACCATATTCACCATTCTTAGAATATCTGTGATTTGCGATTCCATTAATTACTGTCTAAGTACCCAAATCAAATTAGAGCTTAAATGCTGATAAATAAGCAGTTTGTGCCAGGGGGTAATAACGAGAATGAAGGTATGATGATTAGACCGGAGCTGTGTAATATGCATTGGCAGAAATTCCCGCGAAGGATCTAAACAAGTCGTGGGGACTGAAACTTGTTTAAGGCAAAATTACAGAGAGAAGGTGGTAATGTCCCAAGTTTATATGCATTTCCTGCTGCACTAGGGTACAATTTGCCAAAAGCTACAATAAACAAATACTCTGCAAGCATAATGCCTTAAAAAAGAGATTTTAGTAACAATTGCCGAGAGAACTTGGGTTTTTACACACAAGACGTACGACCTTTAGATTTTCAGGTTTAACTTGTGGGTTCAAATGCATAAGAGACTAATGCCTAACTTTCCAGTCTGCAAGAACACGCAAAGCCTGATTACCTTCTTGAAGATGTGAAAAAGTTAGGCGTTTATCTCATGCAATCTGCACCCCATTAACCTGGAATCTAAGGTCGTAACTGGGATTCAATTTTATAATACAGCCTGTCAGAAAGTAAGGGATCCCCCTCAAATACCTCATGTTTTTTTTATATGGTAAGAACGTTTCTACTAATACGGTGGTATCTGGCAAAACTGTTTGCAATTAAAAACATCATTGTTCTCCTTTAAAGTAAGGCCTGTGTATTACAATCATCCTGTACAATACTGATCCGATCTAAATAACATCCCTTCCATTGTTCTAAATACATCAGAAACAATACTGACACATGTTTTAAATGGCCCACTTAAAGAACCTTTGCATAGACAGTAAAATACACCTGTAACTTTTCAATTTTGGATAAAAAATGGCATAATTATCTTATACCCTTCAACACCGGTACTTTGATAATATAAAAATTGGATGGATTGGGATGAGCATGATCCAGACATTGGTCAAGCTATGGAGTTTTAAAATGTTGTGCGCAAAGCTATGCTGCGCCTCATAGCGATACCAATATCTTGTAGGTCGTCAGTGCGAAATGAATCCAATTTTAATTATATTATGCTTTAAGAATCTGAACTCGGTAAGACGTTTTTCAGTAATTAAGTCAGCAAGCCGTTCTTGTTGAACACTTTATTCTCTCCTTGTGAACCTAATACTGTCTAAAGATCGCAACGCTAGTCTCAGTACTTCTCCGCGTTGCAGCACTGGCTTTACTGTTTAAAAATCTTTGAAGTTTGTCCCTCATTTGGTCGTAAATCGGATTTGTAAAAAGTGGCCGCAAATGACTTTTTGCTAGTTTTGGATGCGTTGTAATTGATGTTGATTTGACCTGAAATTGACCGCACAATTGAAGTAGTAGTATCGACTACATCTTGGATTGCCTAACATATGTATTACACGTTCTGGTGATAATGTGAAACCGTAGACCCCACAGCAACCACCGTAATATGATTGCAGAGACCTCCATGTCGGGTGGGTGAATTGGACACCAATATCATTTTTGAGAAGCCAGAGGAGTGCCAGAATATCCAGTTTAAAAACGTTGATAAAGTATAGGGACAGAAAGAGTCTAAAAAAGGTATCATAATGGAAGGGGAGCACATGGTATGGAGGAGGTGTGAAGGGTAAATAGAATTATGCCAAAAAATCAGAATTATGCTTTTTCATAACCATTGCAAAAATAACAGCACACATAGTTGTTAAAAGATCTGATAATATCAGAGCAAATTGGTCCGCAAGTCATGATGCTGTGGAGGAAACAAACTTCAGCCAGATCCAAGTCAAAGTCTCTCGCATGTCTTAGATAACTGAAGGTCATGTAAAACCAACTTAATTCAAAAGCAAAAGTCTTTTTGTCGAAGAAAAGAACCCCAAACCAAAATCTTCCCTGCAAGGATCTTTTATACAAGCTTAATTAGTTTTAGCAATTTTTTGACAAAAAGGTGGGTAGGTTTCTTGTTCCAATTTGTACAATTAATACCATTTTTCCAGTGTTCATTTTCTGAGGAGGTGGTAACTAGCTGTGTGGTTCTCCCATCAGAAGTCATCCTACAAAAAAAGAAAGAAAAAAGAAAGAAAAAAAAATATTGTCATAGTAAGCAAGACAACTATTAATGGGTGGCAAGGTCAGCATACTTGAGTAGTCAATAAAATATCACCGTCTGTGCGGACTTGATGGATTTCTTGGGTGCCATGTCCAACGAACCTACGACACCACTGCCTTGGCCTGATCTTACAGCACTGCGGAATATGGCCGCCCCAGCATGGTGCAAACAGCTCTCACACAAAGAAGTGGACAACAATGTACTCAACAAGACCTTGAGACACACTCACTGGCTGCTCTGTCTACTCCATCGTGAATCCTCCAGTGCTTTCAGGCTTGCACCTGCAGTACTTCGAGAGAACATCAACGCATAAACTAGTGAATAAGGCCCTGCTGGACAACAAGCACCTGCTGCATACCACTGTCAAAAAATCACACCCAACTCGGTAGACAGAGACCTCGCTCTCGCCGACCTTCTGCCGACAGAACTGCTAAAACTCTCCAGTTTCCCCTTTCAACCTCTTACAGGACATGGAATACTGCCTGGCTAGATACCCCAAGACCCGATCAACTCTCGATTACACCTAAAGACAGAACTACCACCTGGCAGCAATCTCCCAGCAAGGGCAGGGTCACCTTAAAACAGGATTCCGCACAGGAGTCGGTCGCTCAGATAGCAATATTAAAACACAGATGGGGGCTGCGCCATCGCCAGCCTGCCCATGTGTTCTCAATCCACAGACTGCGGATCACATTCTCAATGAGTGCATTACCTTTTCATCACCGGTGGACACAAGTTTCTCAAACCCCAACCAATCAACAGTGTGAGCTGGCTCCCAACGCTTACCAACAGATGAGATGCCTCCTCATACGCAAAGAAGAAGAAGTAGTCAATAAAGGTGCATATGTGATTCCAGCACCTTCTGTTTTATTCATGTTCACTAGATATCCTTGAGAAAACCTTACTCCCAAAATTTAGTTATTCGATCTTGCGGTTTTGAGTTATGAGCAATTGACTTGTTCCCACAGTCCCATAGGCCCCACTGCTGGATTCTGTCAATTCCAGACCGAAAATACAAAATGCGAATTTATAAGAGAATACGACGAATTTGCACGTAAAATTGGGTACACTTATGGATTACTAAGCTGACGGTTCAGATGATATAAAAATCTCAACGTTTTTTTAGGTAAGTCGGGGGGAGGAGGTTGGGATCACGACATGCCCCTTTAAAGGTTAGGTGATCCAGTTTTTCATATGTTTCTACCGCACGTTCAAGATATTATCACCAAACAAAAATCTGATTACAAATTTGAGTTTAAATTGGTCAGTCATTTGGGAGGTATGCTGAAAAGGAGGCAACTTGAGAAAGGGGTGTTTAAATCAAGGTTATAGTGGATTGTTCAAGTGTGGACTTTTTCCTCCCACATGCCCTAAAAATGGCTTGTAACGGGTGAGAAATTACTCATAGCCCATCCATGAGGAATTTTCTCACCGGTTAATTAACTTCACAGTATTTTGATAGGAAAAAAAGGTCCACTCATGTCGGATAACCCTGGTTTCAACCAGGTCTAAAGTAGTCTCCCTTTCAGAATACAGCCTATGATACTCGAAGCATAAATGTCTGTCAAATTGACCCTGAGAAAGTGTTTGTGAGCTTGTGTGGTCGGCCATGTTTGGGGGATGTTGTTCATACCATCAAAAGCAAACATCCCATCCTAAATTCTTGCACCCTCAATTACTTTTCTCCACCCAGTATAAATGGTACTAGCATTATTCAATGTGGGAAGGTAACAGGAGAGGAGGGGTAGTTGGTATTTTAAACGACAACATCAAGATACATGTAAACAATGTAAAAAAAATACTTTATTTCAATTCACTTATTATCATGTATATGCACGTTAGAAGAAAGTCCCATTTTGAAGCAGGAGGAAACCGAGAGTACCCGGAGAGAAAGTTGGAAGGTAACAGACTCCTTGTAGAGGTGGTGTAGTAATCCCTACTGCAAATTATAGGGTGGAGTGTCTGGTACAATCGCTACGAAAGAGAGATTGGTACTTCGTATTCCTTGGTAGACATAGGTTGGTTCCCTTCACCTTTGTTTGCTTTGTACCATTTTGATTTAGTTGGGTTTTACCACTTTGAAATAGGCTTGGTTCCTTATCAGTACAATTAATAAGTAACCTCAATATGACTAACATGTTAGGTAATGGTTGGGTGCATATTTGTGGCATGAAACACCAACAAAGAGCTTGTTGCCATGGGGACGGGATTGCAGACATGAGGGCAGCACGACGATTTTTGAGATGTTCTGGTTGTATATGCCACGGTGATATCTTCTCTGGTCCTGTTTAGACCAAAGTCATGTATGTTGGACCACCCAAAACTTAGCCCTGCATTTGCCTACTCAGGGATCCTTAAAAAATCGGGATAGGCTACTAGATCAAGAAAGTGGAGGCAAATCTGCATTGAAATCTGTAGCTTAAGCGCGCAGTCGCTACGTGGCGCTATTACCTACATCATCCCCGAGTATACGTCACTATGCCTCGGCATAATTAATTGTGTAGCTTATCGGAAATGGTGGCGCTATCACTATGGATTGAAATCGTCTATGGGCACTTGTACACAGTATTCCAACGCTGAGAATAAATAGTGTGACCAGCACTGGAAATTGCGGGTGGGGGTCAATAATAGATTTGTTGTGAGAGACCAATGTAGCACTCTTCCCTCAAAATCTTTACATTTGTTTGCATAGGAGTTACCGAAGGAGTTTTTATTTTTTAAAAACATTTAAGAAAACTAATATCCAATCGTTGGCTGTTGGGGTAAACCCTTAACACAATTTTCAAAAAAAAAAGGCCTGCTATTTTTTTAATATTGGGTGCTCTCTGGCAAAAGGGGGGGACAAGTTGGTCATGTTATATATTTGGTACCTAAAACATACCTAATGTAGGAATATGAGGCGACAGTTTACACAATTAAAAGGAGTGGACTCTTTCCATAGATCAATAAGCCTTTTTCTAGTTCAGGCATTGCATGACGCAGTTGTGTGGTAGTCAAGTGGAAAGTATTGTGGGTCAGATGAGTATCGTACGAGTGCATTGCGCCAGGTCAAAAGCAGAGGACATGTGCAGGGGCCATTCTTTGGGAAGTCCAACACAGGACTAAACTTTATTTGACAAAACAACCCATTGTGAAAGTGGAAACATTTGGTTAATTTTGTCCCAACATATTCCAAAAAATAATGTTTCAAACTTCGCTAGATTGGGTGTTTTGTCATGGGGGGGGGGAAATAAAGTTTGGTCATGTGTGTGACTTCACGAAGAATAGCCCTGTAGTGAATACATTGAATATGAGCAAAAAATGAATATTTAAACCATTACCGGCGTTTCATATAATTCCCAGCACAAGCTTGCAAGTGGTTCTTTACCTCACAGTAACATAGCAGCTGTGTATTTGCAGACAATCATCTACGCATGAGAGGGGGGGCGCGGACGCAATTCAAGTTGTACAGGGAACGCCAGAACCGAAAGTGGGTTATTCTCTGCCAGCCAAAAAGTTCGACATGCGTAGTAAGATGGCAAAAGGGCTTATTGAATGTCACACTATTTGAACAAAATGATAAATGATATCGAAATGATGCAACAAGCAAACTATTCCTCACTATCAACAGAAAACTTGATGGTGAGTGATGTCACATGGGGCATCTTCATACAATTCCTGCAAGACACAAACGGGCAAATTGTTATCTTAATTAGAAAAATATTCCACAGTTTTGCTAGAAGTAATAAGATTCTATTTGGATTGATACAAGTTGTCAATGTCAAATTAGCGACCATGTTTCAGCATGGTCACAACTGACATCTGAGGCCCTCAGCATGTTTACTGCATTATATAGTAAACCTACTGTTTATACATGAAATAAGAAACCTAGGGAATTGGCAGTGATCATCAAATGGGCGCTGCAACTGGAAAGCATTTTATTTTTCAAAACAAAATTGAACAAGTTCGAGTCTTCAGACTTCTTTGAGGTTTGGGAACACACCTAGACGGCAGTCATTACTAAGCAATCGGGGGAGGGAGGGTGTGAAAGGTCCACTTTTTGATGACTATTTTTTGTAAACGGTAACAAATTAGAAGATATTGATAAGAAAGTCAATTTTTGGTGATTGAAAATGTCAAAAAGTCCAAAAGAAGACCATTTTAGGGGGGTTAGGTCAGTGGCGTTAAACGGCCTACCCGCTCTGAGGGGGCTAAAAATTTCCCAGTTTGGGGAATTTTCCCTTCGGGGGGGGGGGGTGGGGGGCTTGGGGGTCGAAGGCCAATTTTGCTCCGGTCAGAGGGACTAAAAAAACGGCTGATTAGCATGATTTTTGCACTTTTTTTCGGCCAAAGTTCGTCAGGGGGGGCAACCTGCCCACCCCCTTGCCCCCCGCCGGCTGGCCAAGGGTTAGGTCCAATTTACCAAAAAGGTCGACTTTTTTTAAGTCCGCACCCCCCTCAAATAAATCCTGCGTATTTCATGGCCCTAATTATCAAATTCACTGTGTCCCCGCACAGAATGATGGATAGTTTCCAGCTTGCGATTCTGCTATGCCATATCCATATACGTCATATCATAGGACTTGCAACCCGGAGTTGCTGAGTGCCCCCACTGCATTTGCATACGGTACTGGCAAATCTATGCAATCTTCACAACGCCTTAAGGCTCCAAACAGAGCGTGACGAACAACATGAACATTTGTTAGGGAATCATCCAGACTGTCAGAGTCGAGAACCTGTTACTTTATTCAATGAATCCAATTTACTATCAACAGAAATAATGACAGACAAACTACGCAAGTTAGCCACACTTCATGAATAAAAGGCCAATTTCTCCCCCCCCCAACCCGGTCACTTTTTTATTTATGCTGAAGAAGTTTTCAATGTGTTAAATGATCAATGGACATTAATTAGTTCTGCATCATCATTGACTCAGTAAGCAAGAAGAGGCACCATTGATTTTGTCAAAACAGATTCAGTTCAAAGGCAAACTTACCTTGTATTATAGTACAGTTTTACAATGATACTTTACGTATTATATATAACCACATTGTTATGAACATTTCTGCTCACGGACGATATGTTATGCTGAACTGAAACTGAAATCTGGGAATCTGTCTAAAATTTTATATCATGTGAAACAAGGGGCAAAATTTTAAGACAAGGAGCAGCTAGCAGCCTTCGTGTTTGTCAACCATTCTTTTTCAGAGCACTAAATTTTGTTCTTAATTTGTAGAAAAGGTGTTGTGTTAGTTAAATGGCTCGTTTCAGAGCTGGGTTTTTCAGTCTGAGCAATCTTTCACCAAGCAAGTGGTAGTTTACCTGTCATCTGTAGACAAGTGCACCCTTCAGTTGGAAGCATGGGGCCTCTCTTCAGAGCCATTCTTCGTTGGAGCAGGAGTCTTTTCAGAGCCAAAAGCTTACTTTGGACAGCAAACCGGTCAACACCCTATCCCAGTTGTTGGTGCCTGAATGTCGTTTAACAATACTCTACAAAGCAAACCATGTAGATGCATGAAGTAATGGTATTCATTTAATTAACTGAAATAGGGTAGATTCCATGAAAGGGTAGGCCTTCTCGCTTGTTTTTAAAATAACATTAATTACAGAGAACTCATAATGTTGCTTGTAATATTACAAAAAGACAGATTCTACAATATACACTTTCATCTCAAGACCCCAATTCTCACTACTTTCTTTCTACCACCAATCTGAAATATCTGTTATAGAATGTTGGTCACAATGCTTAAATGCTGGGAACTTTGACTTACGATGATCCCCTGCTGCCCTTAGCGTGCTGAAGTGGCCACAGAGGTTTTCTTGTACGAGGTATATATCTGAACGGTAGCAGCAAATGCCCACACGGTTCTAGCTGAAGGGCCATACCTAGATGTTGATTAAAGACAAACTAGGATAATTATCAAACTATGCGAATGAGCCAATAACTT
This sequence comes from Ophioderma brevispina, assembly GCA_023653785.1. Lineage (NCBI taxonomy): Eukaryota > Metazoa > Echinodermata > Ophiuroidea > Amphilepidida > Ophiodermatidae > Ophioderma > Ophioderma brevispina. The sequence continues at coordinate 22,238 of JAMKCH010066970.1, forward strand.
AAATTTGTGCATTACATACATAACATAATAAATAGGACATTTACTCTTTTGGTTAAGAATTCCGCCTGCGCCTGTGTGTGTGTGCATTCATATGCAGATGTGATGTGCATGCTCAATCAATGTGTGTCCAAGTGACCTAAGTGTAGAATGTCTGTATGTGTTGGTAGGCAGAAGTGACAGATTCAAATACATCATCAATAAAAACTAACAAGTCAGGTTATTAAGGCTATGATATACTTCCAGTCGCAGCAAGCGATTTGCTCGTGAGTGCTAGTGAGCGATGCAGTACACTTGATCTGAGGGTCAAAATCCGATATTGCGCACACCAATCCTTGCTGAGACTTGTATCATGGGCTTAACACATGGCATTAGTCCAGAGAGAAGTAGGTGGAGAAAAGATAGACATGGTGATTGGTGTGGAATTACGGAGTAGCACAGGCAGTTACGTTGGTTTCTATTCGCAGTTTACTATGCCAAAAGTATGCGTTCGTAGACCAAATGAGGGCACTACACATTCATTCTCCATTTAGCATTTTTTTTATGTTTTGAGGAAAACCATATGAAATTTGAATTGGGTATCATCAAAAACAACCCATATCATATACATTGCTTGGAAAGCAAATTATGCAAAAATATATAGCATTAAACAAATAAATTGATCATCAGAAATATTCAAAAACACTTATGTTTTATAAAGTCATTTATGAAGCTGATTTCCTTTCAAATGTTGACTGCAAATATATGCATTTCCCTTCTGAGAAGTGGAATCGCCCCAAATTACCTATAACACCCCTAAAAAAGGACATGGTCTCGCCCAGTGACCCCCGGTCACACCCTTTCGACCTTAGCTCTTCCTTAATTCCGTTTTGGCTCAAACCCACACGGACGCGTGAACATATCATGCTGTGGGCGGGCCAGGAGCGGGAAGTCAAATGGAAAAGGAAATTAGGATTAGGTTAAATGATTTATAAACATAATGTGTTTGAATAAATCATAATGAATGATTCCTCTTACACCAATGTTGATGAAATTATGCATTAACCCCCCTGAGGAATAATTTTCATCAACACAGACTAGCACCTCAGTCGGAGGGGAGCATGACTATTTCAGAGAGTAGCCAACAGAATGCAGGGGGGGGCCAAAGGCAAGCCAGGCACCAAAACATAAAGTAAATATGTTAAATAAATGGCCTAAAGGCATTAAAGAAAAATCGGGGACATAAACGCTCACCGGACAACGGAAAATACTCCGGGGCGAGACGTCAACGTCGGCGGATGGATAGGAGACTTTACATGAATAGTGAGAATTTAGTGTTGTGTGCTGCAGGAGGCCCTCGCCACCGTCTCTTGGGGAGTTTGTACGTTTATGTAAGTACACCGACGAGAACGTTGTGGGAAGCCCTCCACGACATAGCCTACGCAGGGATTTCGGCAGTGCTGATTCCGCAGTGATAAGCCCACGAGGACGCGATGTTACGGCCAGAATGGGCTCGAGCTTGGGAGCTCCTATCACCGCGTTGAATCATTAATTACAGCGCTAATCCATCTAGCAATTGTCGCTTTTGACGCGGACCCGTGGGGGGAAGCGTGCGTAAGAAACAACGAGTCGTTCGAGCCCCTGAGCGAACTAGTCCTACGTTTATAGTACTCAAGGGCCCGAACGGGACACCACAGGCGATCTTCCCGCACCGAAGAGTGACATTGCACTTCGGGTAAGATTAATTGTTAAGTGTCGGAATGAGGATGACTCGTTCTTGGCCAGAAAGTCCGGCCTAAAGAACAATTTGACCCTGTCCCGAGAGACTTCTGACGCTGACATCGAGATATTCTTGATCTCCGAGCATCGTCTCCCAGAGGCGATTGGAGAGCGGACAGGAAGACAGCCTTAATAGTGACATGCTTTAGTGATGGCTCGCCATAGTTCAAATGGGGGCTTCACCAAGTAGTCCAAGACTGTATTGAGGTCCCAGGGTGGGACCGTCTTCCTGGCCGGAGGTCGTGTATTAAAATCCCCTCTAGAAGGAGACGGATCGAACCATCATCGTTGATAGTCGATCCATCATCGAAACCTCTATGGATCGCTAAGATAGCGGACTTGTAGTTTCTGACAGTCGAAGTTTCAAGTACGCTATCGAAGCGATCAGTGAGAAAGTCAGCGATCTCGGCTACAGACGCCCGAGTCGGAGACACCTCTCATCGCTCACACCAGCGGAAGTAGGGTCCGAGACGCTTAGAGTAAAGGTTCATGGTGGATTTCCATTATTCCCGCTTGATATGAGGCCGACGGCAGCCCTTTGCGAAAAGCCAGAATCTCGGCATCGCTGCCCGATAATGGACACCCAGTCAACGCCAGATGCTCCAGCGACAGACTGGCGCTCCCTCCTGTCAGGAAGGGACACTAGGGCCGACGGATCGGTTTTAGACGCTAGCGGGCCAGAGCCGCCAGGAGATCCACCATTGGACGAAACCATAGATGTTTCGGCCAGAAGGGAGCGATGAGGATGACACGGCACGGCCCTCGTCCCAATTTTCGACACTAAATGGTGTTGTAGTTTGTAGAATAGGAATTGGCGGGAAAGGCGTAGAGCCGTGATCCCCGGCCCAGTCCATCGCCAGAGCGTGGACGGAGTACGCACCGGGTCGTGAGTACGGGTGCAGTACAGAGGGAGCTGGTGACTCAGGTCGAGGCGAAACAGGTCGATCTGAGGACATAAAGTCTCTCGACGATCTCCCGCACGACTCCGGTTCAGTATCCATTTCCGAGGCCGTCGTCCTGCACGTGACAGATCGTCGGCAAAGAAGTTGACGGCCCCTGGAGTGTGTACTGGGGACATCGTGATGGCCCGATCCCGACACCCCGCTATGATACGCCATGGCGTCGAGACACAGAGGCCGGGACCGAGTCCCGCCCCGTTTGTTGATGTAGGCCACCACGGTGGAGGTGTCCGACTGTACTAGGACCCTGGAGTTGGTCACATCGCTCGAAGGAGCAAGAGACGTTTCACTGCCCACAATTCGAGGCGATTGACATGGGCCTGGGCCTCGGTCTGTGACCACGTTCCCCGAGGCGCTGAGGTCTAGGGTGAAACACCCCAACCCGAATTCGACGCGTCCGTCGGGATGACAACATCGAGGGAGCGAGGGGAAAGAGATTCCATGAGTCAGGTTGGGGCGGTTGGAGCCACCATTGCCAGGTGCTCCCGGATCCCTGCATTTGCTAGGATCAGGACGGGAATCTGGGTGCTTGATCGCGTAGAGTGCCCGCCCCGAGGGCATTGAGCAACCTCATCTGGAAGAAGGCAGTACGGGACCAGGCGACGAGAGTGGCCATCAAGCCTAGAAGGAGAAGCCAGTCTCGAGCGGGTGCCTGCGTTTAAGCAGCGCCAAGGAGGTCGCCGGTTGAACCATGACATTCACCCGCTCGGCCGTCGGTTCTGCATTGCCCGGAAGCAGTTGCAACCGAAACACCCTAGATACCTCAGGTCCTGAGGGGGGTTAGGCCCGATTTGTCGAAGTTGACAAATGACAAGCCCAACCCTCGCACGACCTGAACGGTACGGCTGACCATGGCGGCCGTCGCCTGGCGGCAGACGGGCACCCGTAGATCAGCCCCAGTCGTCAAGGTACATACAGAGGTTGACCCCCTGACGCCTGAGGAAGGCGCCCACTTCCAGGGTCACGATCGTGAAGACCCTGGGGGGAAGTGGAAAGTCCGAAGGGGAAGGACACGTCCACGCGTACGACTGGCCCTGGATTTGGAATCCAGCGACGGTCTGTTTTGGCGACTGTGACGTGTAGGTAGGCGTCTTTCAGACCAAAGAAGACGCCCAGGCTCCCCTTCAGAGGGACAGCGAGGGTTGACGTGAGGGTGTTTCCATCCTGAAACTTCTTCGGCTGGATATACTGATTCAGAGGCTTCAGGTTTAAGGATGGGACGCCAATCCCGGTCTTATTGGGGGCCAAGAAGAACGTCGACCAAAACCCCTCGGTGGAAGGGGGGGTCGACTGGGAAGATGGCACCCTTCGCCAAGGAGCGCCGAGACTCTCCAGAAGAAGTTGAGTAGTCGGTTCCCCCGGAAGGGGGGTAGGTTCCGGGTGGGAAGTCGCCGGGGGTTCGGTGGTGAATTCCAATCGGTACCCCCGTTCCACACTCAACACCCAAGGCGCGGGGGAGATGGCTGGCCATTCCCTCGCGTAAGAATTCAAGCGGCCGCCCACCGGAGGTGGTAAGGCTCCATCCCGAAGGAGAGAACCCGCCGGACGCCGTACCCTCAGGACGAAGACTTCTTCCCCTTCCCCAGGCCGCCTGATTTTGGGGGGGTAGAGTCCTCGGCCTGGCCCAGGGCTTAGGCGGGAGAAGGGGAAGGAGCTTAGGGAGGGGCAGGAGGGGGGGAGGAGGACCCGTTTGGTGTCGGCTTTCGCTGCTTGGCGGAACGGCCGGCTGAAGAAGAAGTGAGCGAGAGCTTCTTCTTCTTCCTGGCTGAGTCCACGAGAGGAGAAGAGGAGATCTTCCCTGAGCATCCTTGAGCGCCGGCTCCGACTCCACACGCTCCGGCAGACGCAAGCAGTGAGTCACCGACCGAACTCGACGGAAGAACGTCCCGTGACTCGGGCTTGGTCTGGGAGCTCCGATGCAAGATCGGGGCTCAAGGTGCGGAGGTGAAGCAGGCGTTCTCGCGTCTCAAGAAGCTCAGGCGACGCGCCAAAACAGAAAGACTGACGTTGAAGCGAGAGGAACTAGACGAGGCTTAGGACAGTCAAAGCCTCGGAGGCTTCCGAGGAGAAAAAACCCCACCCTCGCCCAACGAGGATCTGATGTCACGTGGGCGAGGACCGTGGAGAAAGCGCCTAGTCCGACGCCAGAGGTCACCGCCCAGGTCTAGGTGACTCAGCTGGTCCTCCCAGAAGGGGGAGAAGACAGCCGGAGCACCCTTTGCCTGTTGGCAACTTGGCTGCTAGGTCAAGATCCATAGTCGGGGTCCTTAGGAAGGAGTCGTAGTCCCTTTCGGTAGTTCCAAACAACCTGGCAAAAAGATTTACACCGGGAGGGAAACGATGTGAGAGCTTCTAGTGACCTCCCCGGAGCGCTTCCACAGAAGGCCAACGTCTTGGGAAACGTCAACGCCTGGAACGCGCTTCCAGGGAGGGGGAAAAGGATGGGGGAAGCCACAGATTAGTGCCCCTCCCTTCCGCACGCCGCTCAGGCGCACAAGACAGGCCAAGAGACTCGGCCCCCCTGCGCAGCACATGAGGGGTGAATTGCGGGTAGAGAATCCACCTCCTCCTGTTCCGCAGCTGCCCCGGACAGTTCGAAGGCTGCGAAGTGTATCACCTAAAGTGGACTCACCTCCGAGCCCGGTCCGCCCGCAGCGCTGTCCTCCGAAACGTCGGCCGTCTGCGGCCGGTAGGAGCCCTGAGAGGACGGAGCAACGGAACGAGTGGAAGTGGAAGGCGGAGGGCTAGGGCGCCACCTGGGCAGCGACACCAGAGCCTCCCGCAGGGACCAAGCCATTTGGCATAGGCTGAGCAGCAGGAGCCACGAAGCTCGGCGAATGCGCCCAGCCGGACCCTGACGAGGGTACAGGCCGAGAAAGCGGAGGTCGACACCCAAGTCCCAAGCACGTAAGCCGAAGGGTATTGGACGGGTACAACGCCCTGCCCCGGCCCGGGGTTACCAGGCTGTACCGCCGCCGCTTGACCGGCCCCCAGAAGGGAGACAATCGCGGCAGCAGTGGCGCAACTGCCTCGCTCGAAAAGGCGGGTCAGAAAGCAGCCCCGACAGCCCTGGTGCCAGAGGCGGGGCAGCGACGGAGGAGGCGCGGAGTGGGACTATAGCCTGGAGGGGTCCCGCATGCGGGAGAGCCCGGTCTG
>JAMKCH010066971.1:0-49012 GCA_023653785.1 Ophioderma brevispina
CCCCTGAAAATGAAAGGAGTAGAGTAACATTAAAATGCTGATTATATCCAGTTGAAATTTAAATGGTCAATAGCTCTGGCATACAAAGGTTATAAACTGATTGAGTTGTGGAGCAATACACTGTATAACAGAACTTACATGTAAATGCAGGGTTTGGTTTCACCTAATATTACCCAATTTTGCACAGTCACACAATTTTGACGGGCGCTGTCATTTATGAACGGAAAGGAATATGAAATTTTCTATTTGTGCCCTACCCTTAGTTACCCCAAAAATATCCTGAGGAGAGTTAGAGACAAAATCAAGGTGTATGGACTGAACTCCTTCCTGTTTTGGCATGAAAACCTTATGAATTCATCAAAATTGTATAGTACGCAATATGGTTGAAATAGTTTTGACAATTTTCTTAAAACCCTTTGACTTTTGGATATAAAATGTATTAATGAATCCCCATAATGTGGCCATTACACACATTTTGAGATGGTCTCTCAACCTCCTAGGTCCAAACGGTTCTGTAGATACAGTCAGGAGTACTTCATCAAAAGGGGCGTGACCCGCCAAAAGGGGCGTGGCCCATTTAAGCATTTTAGGCCTGTCCGTAAGTGGGAATTATGTGACCAACCAAATATTGTTCCTGAACCTTCAATTAATGGATTCCTGAAGAGTTTAGATCTGGAACTAATATTGCAACAAACCACCAGAGCTACTAGCGATAATGAAATAATAAATAAAACATCATTTATGATGTGCCTTTTAAATTATCCTCGTACCTAAAAGCATAGGGTCGCGTCACTGATGTGGGCAGGTATGTGGGATATATGGCCCACGATATTATGCCCAAATATGGAGTTTGGCTAATGGCGACCTAATTTGCATATAGGTCATCAGGGGACATCTTGTAATTTTCAAAAGGGTTCCATCTGAATCTTTGACCTTGATGAAACATAGGTCCAGTCACCTTACTTGTTCATTTATCACAGATATTGGTGAGAGATATAGAAAATGTATTTGTAGCTAATGGCGACCCCTAATTTGCATATTACGTCATCATGGGGACATCTTGTAATTCTCAGAATGGTTCCATCTTGATCTTGGACCCTAGAAAAACATAGGTCCAGTAACCTTATTTGTGCATTTATCAACAGTATGGCTGAGATATATCGAAAATTGTATTTTTTGTAATGGCGATACTAATTTGCATACAATTGCATAAAAATGATAGTGGGACACTTTTTGATTTTTTTAACATAGCTAATCGTTTTCTACGCATTTTTCTGATATAGTGACATTGATTAGAAGTTTATTTCAGGGGGGTGCACGAAAACACCTTATTACCCACTAGACTAGAATCCGAATTCAATAAGGTGTGCGGTGGTTTTTAAAAATACCATTTTAATATCTATAACTATTTGCTCCTTTTGGCGGGCTTTTAGGTATTTTTTGAAAACTCTGTAAACGAAACAAAATGGAATTTTTTACATTAAATTGTGGAAAAAAATAATGAGTATTTACAATATAATTTAACACTTAAGTGCATAAGGCGGGGGGGAGAAAGCTACGGACCCCGCAAACTACATTTTGCGAGTTTTACGACTAAAGATTTATATACTTTTTCCGGACTCATAATTTTTTTATTTGTTGTAACTTTTGATACGCATCTTTTCATTGTGAAAAAAAAAATACACCAGCCTTCTGAAAGGTTCTTCGGAGTCTGCTGGAAATCCCTTCTATATAAGAGTGTGGCAAAAACTTCCTCAAGAGGGGTAGGACGGACACCCCCCTGCTATCCACTCACGCCATTTTCTGTACCATTCGACCCATTCTCTTTTTCCACCAGCCACCCATCCTCCTATCCGGTGCCGGTCCATGCCCCCCTCTATTTTCTTTCAATTTATCACGGTTTAACCGCTCCTTATCCCATCCTTCCTGACTCTTTTACTCCCGCCGCCTTCTCGTTTCTACACCGTTATCTTCCACCCTGCCTCACTCCTACTCCTTAATGCACTCGACCCCCGCCTCATGCGCTACCCTCCACCCTTTACCCTTTATTATTTCAACCCCTTCTATTATTACAACGTTGGCCTCCCCCTACACCATCCTACAGAACTACTGGTCCCCATCATCTACCTCTACCACAATGTGCTCTTCCCCCCCCCTCCCTTTGCAATCATCTTTTGGTCCCTTCTACCGCATTCAGTAACAGTGTGTGGCAGGAAGCAGAGGTGGGTTGAGATTTCTTTGAGGCTTTCGTAAAGCCAGTTCTTTTTTTCATACCACAGCGTTCAAGCGACTCCTGATGTGTTGCTGTTCTGAAGTCGATATAAGGTTTTGTAACAATTGTATCCGCCCTATTCATTAACGTTCGGACCACAGCTATTTATGGTCGATGGCCTTTAGAACACCGTCAGAACTTTTCCATAATATTTTGTTGAAACGAGGGGCCGCTGTTCATTTTTGTACCTTTGTCAGAATTAGAAAAAAAGGTTATAAATTTCGCGCGGAAATTCCTTCGGGAAAGTGGTTTTCCGTAGGGGGTTGGGTGGGGTGGGGGTTCATGAAACCCACCTTGTCCACACCAAACGGAAGTAGGAAGACATGTTCACTTAAGGGTTAAAATGTCTTAAATATAACCTTTGAAAGTGTTCACATATAAAAATATAGGCGATTGATGCATTTTGGGCAAATTGCGCGTACTCCGCGTTAATTTGATCAGCAATATTCGGACCGAATATCCGATTGCGATCAAATAAAAAACATTTTGTAGATTACAACGACACAATTTTCCATTCCATGGTCATAAATGGAACCATTTATCAGATAGCAATACCCCATACCCTCTTAAAAGAATGTATCGCCTACCGTTTCAAAAACCAAAGTGTTCTTCTCTAAATGTGATGTTGTAATGTTTACCGTTTAGAACGTTCAAACTAAACCTTCAGTCTAGGCATCAGATTAAGTAAGGATGACACGAAGGCAGACCAGCCAAGTTGCATCTGGCTAGAAATAAAACTCGTTTTCTGTGAATATATTTTGTTCTCCACGAATATAATCAATTCGCTCGTTTTCTTCCAGTGTAATGGCCCCCGTATCAATTTCCAGAACAGCGGAAGTAAAATCCGGTTGGGTTGACATTGGTGTCACGTAGATTTTTTCATGAGAAGCATCAGAAAGATGATGAAATCATCTAAAAAATTGAAAACAGAACAGAATGGAATGTGTGTAGACCGTCTTTCAAAATATCGCATAATTGGTATCACTTACGTTAATTAAGAAATAAAGGGTGAGCAGATCCTTATGGGCGAATAATGTGTCCGAGGTCGGAAAAAAATAAATAATGGACGAGGCGCAGCGCGAGATCCATATTTATATTGTTTTCGGCCCGAGGATTACATTATGAGCCAATAAATAATAAATAATACTGCAAACCCTTATTCTATTCTATTACCGCAAACAGTGTGATATAATGAGAAAATGCATTGGCGACCCATTTTTGCCAGAATAATGGGCAGTAACTGACCAATCCCACAAGGAAAATGCTGCATTTTCCAAGAATGGGCAGCAGAGGTAATAGAATAAGTATTAGAAAGTGATGATGACTCACAAACGGTGCAACTGGAACACATCAACGAGGGACCAAATTGTCAACTTGGACCATGCTTTTTCCAAAACAAACAAACCAAACAAACTAGGATGAGTCAAAATCATGGGTCCCGTGACCTGGGGAGAGCAAAGGGTTCGTTTGACGATGGATTGGTGCTTTGGGTATTTAAAAACAACATGAGCTCCTATGCCCTCCAAAAGTGTGTGCATCCCAGGAGGGGGAAAATCCAAAATGGGATGCCGGCGGCCATTTTGGAAATAGAAAAATTGTGTATCTCTTTTTTTTTTTCTTTTTTTAAAAAAGTAACTTACAACATGCGAATTAACTGTCTTTTTTGACTCATTTGAGATCCAGAAGTCATTCCTGTGAAATCCAGATGGCCGCCACTCAGAGTGGCCGCCCACTGGCTATGTTAAATATATACAAATGTTGACATAGTCCAAGCCAGTCCACCTTTGAAAACAGGTGATGTATTGTTTTTGTGCTTACGTACAAGAAATACATTCAAGGTGTGGTGTGTTAACCTGGAGGACATCACTATGTAGAAAGACCAAAATGGCTGCCAGCGGCCATTTTGGCACTTACAAAAGTGTATATATCTTCGATCGAAAGTAACTTACAAACCCACAACAAACCCCCATGAATTAAGTGTCTTTTAACTAAAGTGATGAATCGGAACCATTAGCTTCATTAGGAGGTAATTTACTGTGAAATCAAAGATGGGATGCTGCTGGCTATATAAATATATATACAAATATTACAGATTCCAAACAAATTCACCTTTGAAGATGGTTAACACGTTGTTTCGAAGTGTTTACGTGACCACAAATCCTTTCCACTGTCGTATGCTAACATGGTTAACGGTGGAAGGTCGCCAATCACTATTTATAAACAATCCAAAAGGGCCACCGGCCGGCCATCTTGGAATTACCAAAATTGGTTTATCTCTTGAGAAAGTAACTTACAAATATGGAATAAGTGACTTTTTGACTAATTTGATGACCAGGGAGTCTATTTGAATACATTTAACAATTCCAAGGCAGTTGATCTATAAAGCATTATATATTTTTTTGCATACTATGCACCAGAATTCATTCCGAGTGTTAATTTTGTTATGATTAACATTACCATCACGATAACAATCCAAAAATGACCGCTTGCCACTTGGAAATACCAAAATGGCATATCTCTGAGTAAAATACCTCTTTATAAATTTTGTTTTGACCTAATTTATGATCAGGAGCTCGTCCCAACTTTGTTATTCATTTTGTTGGCACTCATCTTCAATATGACTCCAAGGGTATGATTGTAAGAATCAACCCCATCATGCATTGCATGCTTTTGCTAAACCCTGCAGTGTACGAATCGACTCACACCCCTCACGTGCATCTTTACAATGATTCTTAGGTAAATTTTAATGAGGATCTTTCTGTATATAAGGAAAACAATTGTGATAAGCCACTATTACTGTATGAAGTCTATTAAAATAAATCAGATTTACGACTTATAAAGCGGCTACCACAAAAATCATCTAAGCGATGTCCACAATCAAACAAACACACCAAAAATACTGTATATATTTTAATCTTTCCCTGAAGATGACTGAAGTGAGTGAATTTTTAACTCATAAAAAAAAACCAACCCTTAAAAAAAAAAAAAAAAACCATGTGCGCTTGGCCTGAATCGAACCTACCCGTCGACCTTCGTATTACATGCACGACGCTCTAACTAACCGCCTGAGCGAAATCAAGCTGTGGTCGGTAGAAGAGCGATAAAATCATTTATAGGTGTTATGTTCGAAAGGTGGGTCCTACGTCTTTCCTAGCGGCTAGCATCAGAACTTGTATATTTAGAACAAAACATTATATTTGTTTTGAAATTTAAACTACTTAAGTTCTCCAGGTAATAACAAAGGATGTATTATATTTTATTAATCTTATCCCTGAAGATGGCCATCGCCACGATATGTTGGAAAAAAAAAAAAAAAAAAAAAAAAAAAAAAAAAAAACCCATGTGCGCTTGCCGGATTCAAACCGGCGATCTTTCGTATTACATGCACACGACGCTCCTAAACCTGACTGACTCTATCAACTGGGTCGGGTAGAAGAGCGTAGATATCATCTATGGTGTTAAGTTCGAAAAGGGTTTCCTTTCGCTTTCCTAGAAGATAGCATCAGAACTGTAAATTTTAACTAAATACGAAGTTAATTGTTTTGAATTTAAACTACTTAGTAGTTTCTCCCAGGTATACCCAAAAAAAGGAGTATTATATTATATAATCTTTTTTCCCTGAGATTGGACAGCGCAACGAGAGTGTTTTTTCACACTATCGTGCGCTGGCCAATCTTCAGGGAAAGATTAATAATATAATACATCCTTGTCTACTGGAAGAACTAAGTAGTTTAAATTTCAACAAAACAACAAATATAATCGTTGTTAAGATATACAGTTCTGATGCTATCCGCTAGTAAGCGAAGGACACCTTTTCGAACCTACACCTATAGATGATATCTATCGCTCTTCTATAACCGACCCACTTTTGATATCTCAGTCGGTTAGACGGTCGTGCATGTAATACGAAGTCGCCGGTTCGAATCCGGCCAACGCACTGGGTTTTTTTTTTTTTTCACACTATCGTGCGCTGGCCATCTTCAGGTAAAGATTACTATATAAGACATCTTGTCTCCATGGAGAGAAAAACTTAAGTAGTTTAAAATTTTCAAAACACTATAATCGTATATGTTAAATATAACACTTCTGATTGCTTATCCGCTAGGAAAGCGAATGAACCAACCTTTCGAACCTAACACCTATAGTGGATATCTAGCGCTCTTCTAACTACCGCCCCGCTTGATAGCTCAGTCGTTAGAGCGTCGTGCATTAACGAAGGTCGCCGGTTCGAATCCGGCCAAGCGCACATGGTTTTTTTTTTTTTTTTTTTTTTTTTTCCCAACACTATCGTGCGCTTGGCCATCTTCAGGGAAGATTAATAATATATACGCCTTGTTCCCTGGAGAACTAAGTATTTAATTTCACATCCAAAATCGTGTTTTATTATCTATAAATTAAAATGAAATACATATAAACTAAAATGAATTTTTCACCTTACAATATTAAAAAAGAAAGGGGTTCAATTTGTCCATTTGGCCCCTAAAACAACTCACTCCTGATATGGTATGTCCCTTCAATCTATTTTAAAAAGGTTAACAGTTTGTGCCATTTCTAACATCCACTGGTAGCTGTCCACATACACAAGGAGCTTTGCAATTACAACAGGCCGGTACCCATAATGTTCGTTACGTCGTGGACCAAGCACTAAGACGAGCTTTCGACGATTAGTGGAGGGGCCTATTTAAATTTGGTGAAGTTCATGTTTAATTGTTGGCAACCACTTATAACATAATAATAATCTACGGGTCTGACTTATTGGAAAAATGAATGTTGCCATTTTTTTTTTTTTCAATTGACCTTTAGTGACCTTGGCGCAAGGTCAAAGGTCAAAATGGTCATACATCGCCCAAAGTATATCGACCTTGGTACCAAAATGGGCAAATTTACACGGACATTGTATGTGATATTTATTTTGTATTTGACCTTTTCGTTTTTCTTGTTATAACTGCAAATAACCTAATTAGAGACAATGATATGCATAAAGTTGCCTTTATGCAGACCGCGTCGTCCACCAGCAAGAGTTAGGCCTAAGTTTTTTTGCACAAATTCAAGTCATCTGTAACACTCTGCTTGAATTAGAATGAACCCCACCCAACCACCATTATTTTCTGTTCTTGCTATTAATACCCATGGATAGATAAAGTAAACGCAAGTTGTTTAGCAAAAATGTGCAACAGAAAATATCGATGTAGTCTGTAATACCAAATCCATGGAACAAATCGTCGTTATTACCGCAAAATAACCACGATTCGCATTTCAGAAGAAAAAAGTGGTCTATAACTAGTTTATCTTAGTCCTTCAATGCCCATTACGATGTTTTTAATTATTTCTTTTCCATCCCGAGACCCTGAATAGTCTCGTCTAAAGCAGATACAGTTCAGTCACCTTATTCTCAGGTGTGGTTGGGGGAGGGACATGCCTCCGAAGTCTGGAAGTAAGGAACCTACTATAACCATTTTTTTTGGCCAAAGATGGATCATACTAAGACCAGAGATCAAATTTTGGGCCAAATTTTTAACCCCCAATTTGCCCTTGTTTCCTCCGTTTTCTCAAAATTTTTGGATATTTTAAGCAAATTTGGTACAATTTTGACTTCAGATTGAGTAAATTTGTTGACTCTTTTCCATTCCAACAAAATTTAGAACAAAAAAAACTGACCCAATTGCTATACCAAAATGGCATGAAGAAAGTGGTCATTGATTTACCAGAAGGCTAAAAAGATAGCTGGATGTCCTTGACAGTCCCCCGCATGGTCATGTAACTGTAGAAGCCCCCCCCCCCGGCCTATACCCAACCCTATGCCTCATAGCTGCTATTAATGCCATTTGATTGATAGTTAACACAGTTTGTAACATTGCAAGACAAAATTTTGATTTTCCCTTCATTTTGTAATGATGACTAAGTAAAAAATTCCTTTTCAACCCTCCCTACCCATACAACATTGGGCGATTTTTCGCCATACAAAATTGCCAGAACATGGAAACACATTGTACTGCTGTCACTTAGATAGCATTCATAGATGTTATAGTATTCGTGGTTTCACCAAGAGTTCACGTAATCTTTATTAAGTGTTCCAAACAAAACTTATCTCAATTTAGCTGTTTTTTTCCTTTGACAAACCTGTTTTCATTGGAACAGTGATCTTTTATTTCCCTGGTTTAGTGTAATAGAGTGCTGCATAAACCAGTCAAGATAACCACTCTTTGGCATGCCATAATGGAGGAACAAACATCCACTGCGCTACGGTATAGTCCCTTGGATGGATTCCCACAATTAATCATGTGGTTGTAATGGTTTGTCATCACCACATTTATCATTACCTTAGTCCTAGGGAAATTCCTGACACAGACCTTTTGGAGAAAACTGTTTTTTGATTGTGGTATTCGTTCAGACGTGTATAACATTGCAATTGATACGCTATACGTATATAGCGCATCTATATTGCTGAAATTTTCATAATTGTGTCCAGAAGTGTGCACTGTTTTGCATTTTAGCTGGAAGATTGTTCATTTAAGAACCAAAAAGTTTTTTGAATGCCAAAGTTCAAGACGAAAAACCAATTTTAAAAAAACTCTGTGCATTATGCCCAATAGTCCCAAGTGATGATCTACTTGTTACAAATAATAATCAATCATAACACTAAGCTAATTGAGTTTTGTTCATAACTTGGGCACTGGCATTATGGAGATAGAGAATATCCTGAGATCAGCAGCAGGAGATCGTCCATCGCACCCGCCCCCACACCCCCACGACCCCCCACACACCCACACACAGAAATTCCCACAAAAGGGGCAAAAGGTCACTATCTGCGTTGATTTGTCCATAATTGGCCGAAAAAAAAAAAAAACCAATAGATAACTTTGGACCAAGAAAGTTCAGAAACGGACCATTTTAGGGGGGTGGTTTAGTCTGCTTTACCAAAATTTCCACATTTTTAAAAGTCCCACCCGCACCCCCTCATAACTATACTATATACTGGACTAGACTATTCATGTCTCCATTCCGATCCCGGTGGGGGGGCAAAAACCGGTACATTGCCAAGATGATTCATGGGTCTCCGGATGGAAAGAATAATAAAAGCATCATGTAAATGTGTACTGAAACTGAAAAAATAAACTAGTAATACCCTACTTTTGTCCTCTGTAGTGCGAATCGTGCGGTTGTTTCACGGTATAAACAACCTTTATTCCATGGACTTGTATATATAGATACATCAAACATTGTCCTCTTGCACATTTCGCAAAAACAACTTTGTTTACTAATAGCCCTGGGCATAAAAAATATCAAGGGGGGGTTGTGTAGGATTCACTATACATTTTCCATAAACATGAGTCCTCACTCTTGCCTTTTGGACAGAACTGGGGGTTTGAATAACGGTAAATTTTATGCATATTATTGTCGCTAATTAGCTTATTTGGCAGATAACAAGAAAACAAAGCTCAAGTAACAAAATAAATCTCAAGTACATATTCCTTGTAAAATTTGCCACATTTTTTACCAATGTCGATATATCTTTGGACATGTTAACTGCTTTGACCTTTGGACTTTTGTGTCAAAGTCACTTAAGGTCAACGGAAAAAATGGCAACCTCCGTTTTTCTGAATAGTCCCAGACCCAGTGGAATACGTTTATAGGGGTTGCCAACAATTAAACATGAACTTATAAAATCACTCTCTGGAGAACATAGGCCCCTCCACTAGAATGAGCGTTGATACTACTTGGATTATAATCTGAGATAAGGTTCCTCAATACTTTTGGGAGCCAGACCATTCCTATCGTTTATAGTGAGTCTTAACAGCTTAAGTGGACAAAGGTCTTCCTACTTCCGTTGTGGAACAAGGGGGGGGGGGGCTCCATGGAAACCACTTTTTCCCGAAGGAATTTATTCACGAAATCTATACCACTCTTGCAGGGTCATAAGACAGTACAATTAAGCAATACAATTAGAATTCCACAAAGAAACATTTCAAATTAGGCAAAAACATTCTCAAATTTCGAAAAGTGGAACACAAATAAACACTACCTCGTTTTCCACATAATTTTGAAAATGAAAAAAAAGTGTTAATCTGTGTTTCTTTAAAGGTCCAATCCTACCTATCCTAAACACAAATGCATGTCCATTTTTTGTTCATATGTCATATTTTTGCTAGGTGGCTTGTCTCCGTTAAACTTTCCATTGGTTTGCTAGCAGTGGCGTGATGGAGAATATGGCCAATCAAAAGTGATCGATATCAGCATATAAGAGTTAACTGATTTATATATATTAATTTATTGGTTTAATTACCATGAATCTGTAAATAACTTAAACAGGAAAAAATAGTTCTTAATGATTTGTTTTAATGAATTAATATTTTTTACTTTACTGGCACCTTCCCGTTGGTGGACTGGGGGGGGGGGGGTATTCCTAGGGACCCAATCTAATTATCTAATTACCGGGGTGATAGATTTTAATTTTTTTCATGAAAGAAGCGATCCCAACGTTACACTTACAAAAATAGGAGTCAGAAAAAGTATCTCGTTCGTCGTAAAACTGGGCAAATATAGTTTACCGGGTCCCCCTTGGGAAACCCCCCCCCCCCCGTCCACTTAAGTGTAACTTGTTTAGCCAATGAAGATTGTTCAGACAGGCGAAATGTGATCATATCGGTTTTTGTCAAGTGACCAAAGTCTCGCTGCTGAGTCTTTATACGCGTTGTAAAAGGTGCAATATGACTGAAAGGAAGACCACACAACAGAGATTCTTCCAGTCTAAATCTAGTAGTTCCCCACAAAAGCACGAACCAAGCGTTCTTTCTGCGGCGGTTGATCCGTTTCAATCTTGTGAGATTCCCAAAGACGCCCAGAGCGTGCGATGTTCCTAATTTGTCCTATCCAGTGTAACACCAACACCCTTAGCAGAGTCTGCAGTATTGATTCTGGCATCAAACAACCGATTACAATAGTTCTGGTAGACTGGAAGGCAATGCGATCTTAGAATAAAATGTCCGCAATCCTACGTCTTCGAATCATTCAGCATTAAGCCCATTGGTGATGACCAAAGATCTTACAGAGACACAACTTTCCAATTTGTTAATAGCTTCAGATGTCTTAAATAACTGCGGTGCTAAATACAGTTGGTGTCAAGTCCAGAATAAATCATGTGCATAATTCCCCTATGTGCACCAATCACGTAACTCAAAGGATCAGTATAACAGGAATGGAATCAAGAGGTCCCTCGACAGATCCATGTGGGGTACCGCAAGGAGATATGTGTCTGAAAGCTTATCTTCGCGATCAACAGCTTTGGTAACGATTAGTACGAAATGATTTAAACCCGTCGTAACACAGTGCCCTCAATTACCGACTTTGTAGATGGAATGGGTGGATGTTGTCAAATATGCGGCAGAATAATCAAGCAATATCAAAACTGCTTCATTGTCCTTGTCTAACGCCCACAGCAATCAATGCACTACAATACACGCAGCATTGGTGGTTTTATTGTGGTGGAACGTCGATCTGCTTATTGCATATCAAAATAAAGGTCATGTTTAGTGCCAGATGTCCAATGGGCCTGATAGTTTTCAGATCATTAACATCATAGTCCTGTTTTTTTGATAAGCGGTTTCCATGAGCCAACTTATAAATTGATGATACAATTCAAGACTCCTCTCACTGAATCATTTTAATATGCCATTATGTCTGATAGCAGTCGCAATGTGGAATTCTGTTGTGGTCCACCTTCTTCAGAAATAAGCCTGAAGAAATCTACTTTTCTTCTACCGAAATTTGACGATTTCATTGAATTTCTTAATGTGCAACCTGGTACTTCTGCTGTTATGTGACTTCATCAATGTTCACATATTACGCCCTTACAAAATGAATGTGGTCTCAATTTACGACCACCCGGATTCATTTGATCTTTTCAGCCTGCTAGGGTTCATACACACACAGTCTGGTTCACACTCTGATCTTGTTAAACAAGAAATACTGGAGAACCTGTTTGCTCACTGAATATCGAATCAGAGTCGTATCTTGTATCTGATCATGCTGTTTTTCATTTCCTGCAAAATTGAACTCCCAAACCTCCGACTGCTAGGACAACCGTATCATCAACGCTCTTTTCGTAATCTGGGAAATGGCCTTTTCTGCGTGATTTATCATTCTACTGGAACATTTAATGCATTGGGAAACTTCAACAGCTCTGTCCAAATCTGTACTTGATAAACTGCGCCCTGTTCCACAAAAAATCCAGACCCTGTACGTCATCGACATGGTACAATGATAATGTTGCCATTGCCATACGTGAGCGTAGCGTTTGTGATCGCAAATGGCGGAAATCAAATCACGACGTGAAAAGATAAATTAATCATTCTCAAATTTGCAAAGCATGCTGTTTAAGATTGCTTTGTCTTCTGCCAAATCAAGCTACTACAAAGATCTGTAAATTCTTGTTTGCCAAAAGACATGTTTCGGACACATAGTGACCTTCTGAATAGCAATAATTCATGTTCGCCTGATTATGATTCATTCTACTTCACTGTAAAAAGGTTCTTATTTTACAGACTTTACTTTTTAAATGACGGTCAATCCCGGTTATTAATCAATCTTCGCGCTTTATTACTGAATCTAAATAAAAATAAAAATTTGGAGGAAGCAGAAAAACTGTAAATTAAAACAGTAGTTAGGTAATGTCACACATTTTGAAAAAGAGTAGTAGTTATTTACAAAGGGTTCTATATAGATAGAGAGGCACAAAACCGTTACGTAATCCTTTAGGAAAGAAATTCACAGTCTCGCAGGTTTTGCCGTACCACAAAGAAACATAGAGTCCACAATAGAAAGCAAGGGCTGCCTCCGCTTCTTCCATACTGTGGGTGCCGCTTAGCATATACCTAATAGTTAGTGATACAAATTAATGTGTGTGTTAGAGGTGGCCAGGTGTAATATAGTGTACCTGGATCATTGGGCTCAGATATTCTCTTTTTTCCATAAGCAATGCGCGCTTAGGTTGAAAAGTGTATTCATGAGGCGGTTTATTAAATCAAGACAGATCTGACGGTGTCATTTCATTCGTTGTGGGGCACTGGTAGGACAAAATTTAACCACCCAATAGCACCCACCATTCAACACTGATATTTGGCGTTTGGTTTGTATCGAATTGAAATAATGTGTGTATATAAGCCCAAACTGATAATCTATCCGTTGCCAATATTCAAAATGTCAGCGCCCAGCACGGACACGACTGGTTTGATAATGCGTTTCACCCCCTTGGGATTTACACCTGACCGTTATCATGTTTCTAGTCATAATACGTGCTGTTTTAACTTACAGATGTTTATGTTCGACGAAACGAACAGGCTCCAGTTGCACCCATTGGATTACACGCTTTATTCCGTAGAGTTAGGACATGTATGATGCCCTTCTATTAGAAGAAAATCACAGCTTTGTCATAATTTCCGGATCCGGAAAATTTTGTTCTTTATACACGTATGCTATGGCACTGTCTACTATACATAATGTTTACTTGCTGTGAAAACGAAAAATCTGATTCACCTCAAACGTTGGAATTCAGCATTTAGGTACTATCTTTAGTTTCTGGGTGGCTATTTCTAATTAATATTCAGAAAAAATATAGTTTCGAAATCTCGAGGTCAGCTTTTTTTAAAAGTTCACTCGGACCCATGCTCGGACGAAGAAATTGGCCGGTGATCGTTCATTCACGTGTATAGCACCTAACTCTGGAAACTCTATCCAAAGAATTGCCAATTCAGTGACAATTCTTTGTTCAAAAAAGCATTTTAAGACTCACTTATTTGCTATATATTATTCTCGTTATTTGTGTTCTGGTTGCTTGGTATTGTAAAGCGCTTTGTAACCTGGGAAAAGGGCGCCGCACGCGCAATAGGAACTACCGTATTATTTTCAAGACGATCAAATTTCTATGAACAAAGAAATGTTCAATAATAAAATTTAATTTTTTTGCGTCAAAAATGGTTAAAAGACACTAATTCGTTGCTGCCAATTGGTGAAGAATGACACTAATTATTAACCATATTAAGCACAAACAAAAGCTCATATTTTAGTGTTTAGGTTACTTGTATTAATGTACATGTGCCATAGGTTTCTACAGTTTTAAACCACATTATGATGTATATAAAATATAATGGTACCAATGGCCTACTATTTTTTTCCAAGAATGTTTTATTTCTTTGTTTATGTCACTAGGTGAATGAAAATCACAGTATAGCTCCTTAAGATTTTCCAATTTTTGTACATGCGCACTTCCGTAATGCACACGAAGGGGGTGTACTAGGGACCATGATAATTTACGCAAAACGACGCGATGATGACTGTTTTTGCGCAATGCAAGACCAATAAAAGGAGACAAATACAAAAATATAAACCCACATATATTGCAGCGTTAAAAAACGCAGACTGAAAAACACAAAAAGGGCCCCTAGGAACCCCCTTTATGCAGTAGTGTACAATTAATTAGGTGATTCTAAAAATCACGGGTTAATTACTTGAAAGAACTTAACATCTAAAATGCTTAAATCTATATATTTCTAAACGTACCTATATATAATGCAAAAGATGTGAATGTCATCTTTTGGAGTGACTTACAGGGACCACTCTTAAAAGAGTGAAATTTACGCTTTAAAAGATACTTTTGGGTCAAATTATCGTGATACTTTAAACAAATGATAAAAATGATCTATTTTGTCAATTATCAAGATCCAATTTGCCCCAAAAAGTGTTATTTTAAGGTATGAAAATTTTCACTCTTTTTGGAGTGGACCCTGTAGTCCAGGGGTGCCCAAAAAGTGCGGGAGCTGGGAGCGCCGCTAACAGGAAATGAGAGCTCAACAATGAGAAATGAGGCGCTAAGGGTACAAATGAAAGCTAGTTAGTAAAAATTTTGAGGGAAAAAAAATAAAGAAAAAGGAAAGAGGAAAACTGAAAGGAAAAGGGCCAAGAGGAAAATAAAAGAAAGGGACGAATTAAAGAAAAATTGGCGCAAAGAGTTCTCTTAATAGACATTTCGACAGGTGAGAGGAACTCTTGGTTAAAAGAACCTATTGGAAATTAATGGAGGAAAAAGAAACCTAGAGAATGTGTTGCACATCACCTTGGGGAAATGTGAGTAAAAAGGAATCTAGGATAAACACGAAAGAAGCCTAAAGGAAATGTTAAGAAAAGAGGTGAAATATGGGAAAAGTTTAGATTATGAGGAAATAAACCACCTGGAGTAAAATGTGAGTGGGGAAACCTAGCAAAAACAAGGGTTCGCCCAGTTTCTTCCACAGTGGAAAAACTGTGCCTCGTTTCCCTCGGAAGACATAGGTTTCTTCTTCCAGTTTCTTCCCTGAAGCGGAAGAACCAAAAAGTCATTTAAAAATGTTCTAATTTTTAAATGCCAATGACTCACACCTTTTGCTTTTAATATTATACAGTGATAAAATATAGTAAATATAATTTAAAATAACCCATCAGGGACCCCTACCTCCCCATGCAATTGCATAATTAAACTTACATTACATTGACTCACAAGGGCTAATATAACAAACTGGAAGAAAACGTATTAGACCCTTTTCACAAAAAACACCAGCAAAGCCAAGCAGAGATTCCTTGTAAAGACTTGTAACACTTCATTTCTTTAAGCAAATGTGTATAGCTCCGTAACCACCGTTTCTCCCCACTAAGCAATACTAAGTTAGATATGTTATGTACACAACATTTAAACAAAGAACAATAATGGTTGCAACTTTTTTATTTGTGTTTTTAAAATTAACAAATTGGCCATAAAACGATTTTTAAGCTTTTTTCATTGTTTACATCAACTACAATTAGCGGACTGTGATAGAATAAATGTGCACATGGAAAGATTGGGGAAAATGGGTTAACACTTCTCATCTGTATAATTTTGATTGCAAGCTAAAAACAAAATTGTGACAAACATTTCCAGCTCTCTACTTGCAAGGTATACTAACAAGCTATAATTGTAAATTATTTTGAAAAAAAAAAACAGATTGTTTGTAAATAACCTAAAGTAGCCCTTGGATGATTTGAAGTGCAAAGCAAGATGAATATGGTGTATATTTGTTTTGTTTGCTCCTAATACATATTTCTTTATTTCTTCCATTTTTCTTTCCAATTTCTTCCATTTTCTTCTTGTTTTCTTCTTCCGGAAGAAACTGAAGACACCCCTCTTTTTCCATTTCTTCCATTCTTCTGAAGAATAGGTTTCTTCCCGGAGTTTCGGACCTGGCAAAATGTGAGGGAAAAACCTGGGAGAAATGAGAGGAAAAGAAACCAGGGTAACTGTAGATAAGGAAACCCAGTGAACTTGTAGAAAGAACCTAGTATATAACTTTGAGGAAAGAAACCTAGAGAAATGGTAAGGAAAGAACCGGATGAAAAATGTGAGAAAGAAACCGACAAAAACTATGAGGAAAAGACAATGAAAAATGGTTTGTAACATTGCGATGTTGTGGATATTTAAAGACCGAAAATTAGTGCATGATAGCATGCAAAATTTGAGGCTTATAACGTTGCTCATGAATCAGTCCAAGGCCTGGGTACTAGTGCTGATGGTTTAAACATGCAGAAAAATAAGAGGAATGAGGAACTCGTGTTTAGAAACCTAGCGAAATATGTGAGGAATTTTAAGTGGTTTGGGAAAATGAATTGTGAAGCCAACGTTTAGAAACACTCAATCTGAGGCAAAAAAATAGAAGTCTAAACTGGAAAGATTCGGAAAGAATTAACGGAACAAAATGTCAACATTCACAACACGGGTGCGGACATTAAGATGGAGGTCAACCAGTCGGGATGGTTGATCATTTCGAGGAATCAAGGGAGGTGAATTGGTAGAGGACAAATCAGACAAGAAAAAGTGTTACTACTTATTACTTATCTTCAAAAATTGTGTGCCAACTTGAAGATTCTGAATAGCTTAAAATCCAAAAGCTTCCAGGGGGCTCCGGCCTGGACCCTTTGTTGAGGGCTCTGCCCCTGTATCCGTTTTTTCAGGGCCCCAATCCCGGCCCTAGGCTGGCCCCTGCACCGTCTTGATGTTGTGTGTCGTTTATAGGAAACTACCTTTGTGGCCCTGCACATGACTATGTAATGAAATACACGCAATAAATACTCTACTCATTTGGTTATTTTTATACATTTCACATGCGGTTTATGTCCACTTTAAAGAAGGCGATGAAGGAAGAGGAAGAGGAGGGGGATCGGTCACATTGAGGAAATCGATAGGCCAAAATCTTCCTCCTGAGGAAAAAATGACTTTGCCACCCCTGCTGTAGTCACTCCAAAAGAGTGAATTCACTCTGTTTGTCCTTTAGAGAATAGATGGAAATCTGATGATCACCAAGCCAAAAGTGAGCTAAGCTGTTATTTTTTTGTTGAATCTAGGAGAAATTCCCCCTAAACCAAGGCAGGGTCCACTCCGGATTTATTTTCAAAAGTGCTTCAAATGCGTTAGAGACGGTTATGAATATCCATAAAATCTTGCAGATTTTGATTTCATCCAGAAAATTTAAAATGGTGTTTACAACTTCATGGAAAAAAAAATTCTCCTATACATAGTTTTTACTTTAGGGGTTATTTAGGCATTGATATAACACATATATAATACACAATGCTGTTTTCCGGCCAAGGGTTTGTCATCATGGAGAAGTCAGTGAATGTATCCCCAAAATTTTATACACTGTGAAGTATTATTGAACATTATGACCAATGGTAGGTACTATTCCTTATGCTTTTAACGTACAAGCGACACAATAACCAAAACAACAAAACAAGGGACAATATATAGGGACAGAAGGAAAGCACAAAAAACTAATGGTGTTACGAGATTATTCGTATAAATCTAAAGAAAAGAAAGGTAATTAATTAACAAAAACAAACCCATTTATAATGAACTTTATTACTTTACTGGTTATCGTTTCTTTCCGATACATACTACAGCATAGCTTTATTCAAGTTCCAAAACAAACAAATTTTATCAAATAAACATACATGGTGAAATTGTGTGGCATTTTATCAAATCCCTTGCGTTCATTAAAAAATGTTTGGATCAAAACTAATTTGATGTTGAACCACCGCGAATTTAATTGCGCCAAAATGATTTCCGCTACTTAAAAACGAAGTTAAATACCCCAAAATGAAATCACCTGAAATGTGGACCAAAAGACAACCCCCGCCGCTGCACAGCTCCAGCCCAAGTCACTACAAGTGGACCACGGCAGTGTGGAAAGTATGAGCGTGAACAGCTAGCATAGTGACGAGTACGTGCCCCTCATCTGTCAGAGCCCATAGAGATTGTGTGGAAAAAAAACTACCATTAAATGTTCATTTTCTCAAAGGTCTATAGGATCAGAAATTGCGGGCCCGGGGGACCTTGGGTTACGGGCCCCCTTTACCAACTTCCGTTTTTGCCAGAACCCCATGTGGGGGGGGGATTTTGAAGTACAAGTGGCTGCAAAACGGCCATGCGCCGCGTTCGAGCATCGGCAGGGGTGTGGATCTGTCGTGTGGAAGTAATGGGTGTTTTTTGTTTTACTTATTCATATGGTAGAGCGTCTTTTATACCGGACCAGGGGTTGGGTGCGGAGGGGTATCCCCCTCCCGCGCGAATCGCGGGAAAACCTTGCATGTTCAACTTTCCCAAAACACATTTTCCTATGCGATATTTGATAGGAAACAATTTGAAATTGTAAGGAGAGTCCCCTTTTTATCATTCATGACCAACCGGTTTTTATAAAACAAAATCCTTAATTGTTTTCGTGTATTTCTCAAAACCAAGAGAGCTCCCTGCACTAAATTTATTAACTCGCGTCGGAGCGCGAAAAAACGGAATTTTTTAAATGGTTTACAATATTTTTCCTTAACGTTAAATTCATCATTGGCGTTTGGCGCAGGAGGGTTATCCGCCACTTCTCTCTCTCTCGCTTTCTCTCTCTCTCATCCTCTCTCTCACTTCTCTCCCTCTCTGACTTTTGTCACACCGCAAGGGCTGAACGTTTATTTTTTATGGACCCCTAGGATCCCGGGCCCCCTAGGACCCCGGGCCCGGGGTCAATTAACCCCTTTGACCCCCCCTCTCGCTGTACTGAACTCACCCAAATCACTCCAAAATGTCCGAATTACCCGACTGTTGACTCACTTTTACCTTGACATACTCTACAATCCTGTTGGACTGTATTTTTTTTCACTGACTCACACTAAAATGTAAAAAATTAGTGATTTTTAGCAGTATGTCGAATCTACGTTTTCAGTCTAGTGACAAATTGGTATCGCATATGGGGTCAGGGGTCAAGATTTAAAGGTCCGTGGGGGAACACGTGCTCTTGCTGCTCACAAAATAAAAAAATATTCTTGAAATGCTTGATGAGACACACTATCGGGCGCATAATATTTGGATAACGTCTTTTTTGTAAACATGAGTGGAATAGAGACTACGATCCGATCTGTCCAGAATACGTCGATCTATAGCTCTCTGAAATACCACATCGATAAGTCTTGGTTGCAAAGCGCATGCGTTAAATCTGGACGTAAACATAGCGATTTCTTCCCATCAGCTAAATGGCATAAAAAAACAATATTTTAATTGGCCCACGAACAGTCTGATTTTGACATCCATGCGCAACAGGAAAAACTGGCCATACCTCAAGAACACGTCCTTAGTGATTTTTTAGATCAGAGCCTCGTAAGTACGTCACAAGCTGTTACGTTTGAGTTTGAGAGAATCACTTTTTTCACACTACACTGTTAAACGGATTCGAAACTACGAGCACCTTGTTGTAACCTCAGGTCAGAGATACGATAATATCAATGATAAAAATAACGTCAGACCGGAGGTTACAATCATTGGATAATACTATATAATACTATACATACTATTCTAGGTCAGAGTCATGACAGGTTTTCCTTATAGGGCCTGCTACTGGTAGTCCTGGCAACCATTACTACCTGTCCCAGGTCCGAGTTGTCGGCGGCTAACCGTCACCCCCATCAATTTCTAAGGAAATCTGATGAGGGGTGTTTTATCTTGTTACCCTGGTAGAATGAAAAAGATGAACCATCTACTACAGGCGTCAGCTTGGAGGCTTGGCGGCCATCCATCACATGCTGCCTTGTCTGGTGGCATTTTTCCCAAGGCTAGCCCACCGCCGAAAACTGGGATTGGCGGCAGGAAGGGCATCCGGTAAATTATCTTTTTGCTCCAATAACCGCACACAGCAGTATTGCCGATTGTAGTGTATCCGGCCACACCCGTTGACGGGACAAAACCTGATTTCAAACTTTGATATAACTATACTTATACTATGGTTCCAGCGTTGTATGTCATGGTATGAAAGTCCGGAAAAAGAGCAACACCCAAAGTCGCTAAAACATTAAGGAGCCCATTTCAAAGAGAAACCAGGAAGAGTCTGAATCGAACAGAATGCGATATTCCAATCCCGCTCTGTCCAATCTAAATGTCTCGAGGCATTTAACTGAAAGTGACAAAAATTGTGGGCGAAAGATCATTTACTGTCTTACCACCAGTCAATGTCTTTTGTCCTTCGTGCTTCTTCTGACACTTTGCCAACAGAAGTCAATCTCCCGAAGCTGGAAAATTCAGACCTCCGCTTTTGTTCCCTATGCAGTAAACCGACACCACTTTTCATGTACTCATTGTTGCCCTTGAAGCTTTAAATCAGTAAGGTTTACTTGGTACATGACTGTGGCCTGTCGGCGATCGTCGTTTTTGCAAGAAACTGTTCGTGAAGATTGTACCATTATGCTGATATTCCTGGCGTCCAAGCTCCAAACAACCCCCCTCTACAGTCCTTCAGACATTTCTCAACTCTGCAAGACCGATATTGCAATCATTAACCGCGTCTCTAGTCGCTTAACTCTCGGTGAGTTACGGTTTCCCCACAATCTAAGCAAAGCATTACAGAATGCAAGAAGGAAAGCTTGCCAACCAACCTATCAGCAGTTTTTTCAAGAACTCGGTGAAAGGTTTGAGGTCGTTGAATATGTTAACTATTGAGGTTGGCTCCCTTGGTCTCACTATTGAAAATGACTTCAACGCTAGTTTGAAGTATCTATGCAATAAAATGCCCAAGGCAAACTCTTGGTGTCATCATGCAAGACCTCGTAAAACTGCCATTACTGTTCTCATTTATTTTCATAAGCGGAGCTATACAACCTGGTCCTCTCCTCCCCTTAATTTTTATTATCACGGCAAGTATACCACCCATGCATAGCTCTAACTGTTTGTAAGCTTCTCATCATGCTGCCTCCCAGCGTTTTGCCAATTGTCTTGCTTTCATCACTTTATTGGTGTTTAACACATTTTCATGTTATCATCAATGAAGCGTTTTGATGTTTTATCTATGTGTGTTAGAGCGGGTTGATGTACGTGGACATGTGTTCTTTGTTTTTGCTACATGCCTGGGCGAGTGAGTTTTCTGTCGAGTCTGTGTGTATGTTTCTGTGTGTGTGTGTGTGTGTGTGTGAGAGAATATGTGTGGTGTGTATGTTTGTGTGTGTATGTGTGTGGATGGGCCATCATGGGGTGTCTGTGGTGTGGTTATTTGTGTGTTTTATACATAAATATAATAATTCATTTTAAATATAACTTGTAATTATTTACCCTTGCCTTTCCCCTGCTTTCAGGTAAGCAAGTTTCCGGGTTTTAATACTAAGGCTAATAATGTTTTATACTGTGTATATTTTTTCCACTGACTATAATTATGTTTCGCTATGATTATAATAAGCGCTTGAAATGAAATGATGACTATACTATACTATATTATATACCTCATATATAGATTCCTTTCATCTGATTGGTTAAAAGTAGAGTCATTAAAATAGCTGGGCCCCTTTTTCTATTAAGATGACGTCATGATTAACTGTGCCCGGGCATGGCAATCGACTGTGCCCGGAAAATAATAGGAGTGGTCTCACACCGTGTTCATACATCGCGAATGTGTGCGAGTCCCCTGTGTAACGATAGGCGTTGCAAATAGTGTGTAAGATGTAGGAATTGTCAGTTCGGGAAATCTTTTAACCAATCAGATGAGAAGAATCTATATATTCGGTATATAAAACAAATATTGACTGCTTAATATTTGGGTCACAGTTAAAATTATAGGCCCTCGGTGATGTCAAAACCATGACTATGCCCTCAGCTTCGCTTCGGGCATAGTCATGGTTTTGACATCACCTTGGGCCTATAATTTTAACCGTGCCCCTCATAGCAGTCAATATTTGTATACTATACTATACTATACTATGCTATACTATACTATACTATACTATATTATATACCTCATATATAGATTCCTTTCATCTGATTGGTTAAAAGTAGAGTCATTAAAATAGCTGGGCCCCTTTTTCTATTAAGATGACGTCATGATTAACTGTGCCCGGGCATGGCAATCGACTGTGCCCGGAAAATAATAGGACAGTCTCAGCTCGTGTGTGCACGTCCCCTGTACGTAAAGCATTGTAAATAGCTTGTAGGCCTTGTCAGTTCGGGAACCAATCATGCCAATCAGATGAGAAGAATCTATATATTCGGTATATAAAACAAATATTGACTGCTTAATATTTGGGTCACAGTTAAAATTATAGGCCCTCGGTGATGTCAAAACCATGACTATGCCCTCAGCTTCGCTTCGGGCATAGTCATGGTTTTGACATCACCTTGGCCTATAATTTTAACCGTGCCCCTCATAGCAGTCAATATTGTATACTATACTATACTATACTATACTATACTATACTATACTATACTATACTATATTATATACCTCATATATAGATTCCTTTCATCGATGGTTAAGTTAGTCATAAAATAGCTGGGCCCCTTTTTTTCTATTAAGATGACGTCATGATTAACTGTGCCCGGGCATGGCAATCGACTGTGCCCGGAAAATAATAGGACAGTCTCAGCTCGTGTGTGCACGTCCCCTGTACGTAAAGCATTGTAAATAGCTTGTAGGCCTTGTCAGTTCGGGAACCAATCATGCCAATCAGATGAGAAGAATCTATATATTCGGTATATAAAACAATATTGACTGCTTAATATTTGGGTCACAGTTAAAATGATAGGTCCTCGTGATGTCAAAACCATGACTATGCCCTCAGCTTCGCTTCGGGCATAGTCATGGTTTTGACATCACCTTGGCCTATAATTTTAACCGTGCCCCTCATAGCAGTCAATATTTGTATACTATACTATACTATACTATACTATGCTATACTATACTATACTATATTATATACCTCATATATAGATTCCTTTCATCTGATTGGTTAAAAGTAGAGTCATTAAAATAGCTGGGCCCCTTTTTCTATTAAGATGACGTCATGATTAACTGTGCCCGGGCATGGCAATCGACTGTGCCCGGAAAATAATAGGACAGTCTCAGCTCGTGTGTGCACGTCCCCTGTACGTAAAGCATTGTAAATAGCTTGTAGGCCTTGTCAGTTCGGGAACCAATCATGCCAATCAGATGAGAAGAATCTATATATTCGGTATATAAAACAAATATTGACTGCTTAATATTTGGGTCACAGTTAAAATGATAGGTCCTCGGTGATGTCAAAACCATGACTATGCCCTCAGCTTCGCTTCGGGCATAGTCATGGTTTTGACATCACCTTGGGCCTATAATTTTAACAGTGCCCCTCATAGCAGTCAATATTTGTATACTATACTATACTACTATACACAGACTATACCGTGGGTAAGTCCCATGGGGTAAATATTTTCCGCACCGCCGTAAAGTGGACCGCACCGAACAGTTTGAATTATCTCGCTATTGATAGCGATTTGTTGTCTATCGCTACAACATGGGAGGACCAGACGAAATACTGAAAATTTGGAGCTCCGCAAATTTTGATAAATTTTACCTTGTAGATCTTAGCATCATCTTGTAAAACAACGCGATTTTTAAGGTAAGGCTAGTGACTAATATATAATGTGGGTGTATATCCATGCAGCATTATATTTTGGGCACAATAACCACACCTTGACTTTTGCTAATAAAAGATCTTTCTTCTGCATGCACAAACCAGGCATGACTAGATACAGCTGTATCAACGATAACAACAACAGACTATCCAAAAAAATTTACAATTACAAAATACAAAATTCTTTACGAAATATCTAACCGTAAATGCCACTGCATTTACGGTAATAAACTTAAACATGGGATTTTTTTTTAAAATGGGACATTATTTTGTCCATTTCTGCTACCATATTTGAAGTAAAAATTGAATTATTGTGTTTAAAAAAAAACAGTTGTGGGTTAGATTGTGTTGAAATTTTCAATGATTTTTCTTTCTGAAAAAAATTAAGTACGCCACAAGTCCTACCCCATGTTATCTTGATGCATGTTTGCACATAATGCCAATTAGGTCCCCCTACCCGCTCCCCTGGTTGGATCCATAAGTGAATATATTGGCTCAATTTGGCTCTCCGCCTGGAAATGTGTGATTTACGAAGTGACAGTGTTGATACTACAATAAACAAAGCAATTCTGAATTGTCAATTGACTGTAATGCAAAACATACAGAGGGTCCTACTCATCACTGACTCCCACATACCTGGGGGTGGGGGTTACTCAACTTTGTTTGGGTAGGGGTTTGCGGTGTGAAGCCGGCCAGACTTGGGGAGCTTGTGATTAAAATTTATAAAGCAAAGAAAGGGTTTCGGAATTATATGATGGACTTTGGAAATTAATTTTTCTTTTTGAATTTTTCAAATTAGAGGTTGTGGTGCTGAAGAACTGGCAAATTTTCACGGGGACGACAACACTCACGTGAAACGGACGTATGGGTGTAAGGCTGACGCTTTCAAACCATAGGGTATTTGTGACAGAGAAGGTGCAAAAATAGGGTCTTTTTGGGGTGATAGGTAGCCAAACGCGGTGTAAAGCAGATATACTCCGGCGGGAGCCATAGTCGGGGCTCATATATTGATCACGGAATAAAGCGTGAAATACTTGTTTGCGTGAAGAGGTCACTAAATTGAGTGCCCTATCCCCTACCGTTGTAGCCGGACTTTGAGTACGCGCCGGAAGTACGCGCTCCATCGAGCGTTTCCTTTTCTGGTCTCGAGTAAATTATGGTCCTGGACCATAATGCTTTTGGAGCATATTCGGCCGAAAATTCTCAAAGAAGCACACTGCGATACACAC
The DNA here is from genome assembly GCA_023653785.1 of Ophioderma brevispina. Taxonomy (NCBI): domain Eukaryota; kingdom Metazoa; phylum Echinodermata; class Ophiuroidea; order Amphilepidida; family Ophiodermatidae; genus Ophioderma; species Ophioderma brevispina. Next base: position 25,465 of record JAMKCH010066971.1, read on the forward strand.
CCTGAGTGAAATGCATGTAGTTCCCTTCGATTTTGGTTTGTAAAAATAACAAAACTGTTCCATTTTCCAATTTATCAATGCAGAATTCACAGCTTTCATTTGACCTAATTTACTTTCTAACTTCCAAATAGTTGACAAGATATCGCCTAAAATATGTTGGCGCATTGTTTTTTATAAAAAAAGCTTAAAGTGGGCGTACTTAGTATTAATTACGCAGTTTTGCAGGAACTATCATAGAAACCTATAAAGCGGCCAATCTTATATATCTATGGGAACTATTAGTGGTGCTCCCCACCCTTTACGGTTGGAATGTGAATAGACTCAGGGGGGTAGGACATGCCACCTAACAGCACAGCAATTCAAAACGCCATCACTTTTTTCCGGGTGCTAGTACTTTACAACATGGGGGGGGGGTCGGACATGCCAAACCTAACAGCAACAGCAAATTCAAACGGCAATCAACTACGTGCTAGTCTGTTCGACTTAACGATAGGAGGGCCGCCTCTTACGCACATCGAACGGCCACACACAGACTGGGACCAAGATTGGCCTGGTCACGAATAGTTAAATCTAACTGACGTTATTCGAAATTACAGCATTTTGCAGCGGGGTTAACCACTAACCCCGCGGATTTGAAGCAATAATTTTTTCTTACTTTATCATGATATTCTACGATCTTTTGGTGAACACAGGTTTAAGAGATGATTTTGTAATGTCACTGGGACCGCGCCTGCCAGAGAAATGCACGTAGCAGTCCCCCCAATTACTGTTTGGAAATCCCCAATGTCCCAAATCGAGAGATCGTGTCCTACCCCTGCTTTTTCAAATACTTAAAATAGAGGGCGCTCTTACGCATATCGAACGGTTAAAAACAGAGTTGTATAAAGCACTCACTATGAGTTACAATAACCCTCTACCAAGGACACAGGTCAGTGGTTGTCCTATGTACTACATGACATTAACGGATCTTGTGTGATCTGGTTATCATGTATTATACCCAAAAAACCACGGGCGTATTTTCTACATATATCGGGTGACAGAAAGCTACTGAACGGTGCCAAGAGAATTGAGATTTTATAAGCTCATAGTGACTGGCCTGGCCACGAATATTTAAATCTAGATTCGTTAATGGAAATTCCCTATTTTGCAGCGGGGTTCATCCACTAACCCCAACGTATTTTGAAGTACTAATTTATTCCAAATATTCATGATAGTACTAGATGTATCAAACTAAGGGTTAAGAGGAGATTTTTGGTTATATAACTGAAGACCTGCCATATTAATGCCCTACATTTCCCCAAATTACGTTTGGAAATCCCCAATGCCCAAATCGAAGTCTGTCCTACCCCCCTGCCACTATCGAAGCGGTGGGCGATATCTAATTGACATATTTAATTTGTAACCAATGCCAATTCCCTCAGGACCAGGCAGAAATTAATACCCCCCCTCCCCCTTCACAGGCAGAACAATGAGGGCTTACCGTAATTCGTTTTTGAGAAAAAAAACTTTCAAAAGTACATTTTTGCTCAAAATTTTACCTTATTACCACTTAACTCTATGGGAAAATGTGATGCACCGATCTAAAGTGCTAAAACATCACAAGGGACCATCGTTTTTCTGATTTCAACATATGTTTTAGGTCTAAGTTTACATACTTGAAAATACCGAAATAAAGAAAATGGTTCACCGTAAGTTTTTCCTGAAAATTGTTAATGGACCATTTTAAAGGAAATTTTCCGTCTTCACTTGAGACGCTGCGTCTCGCGTTATCTTACGCCTATTGTGTCACGCAGCCAAAAAAAAAAAATAAAATAAAAAAATGAGTGCGTGAAAGGTGAGACGCGTAATCAATCAGGCGCGTTCGTAGACAAGCCTAGCAACATCAGAGTTTCGACCGATTTTACGACGCTTACAAATTCGCGTACGCAGAGGGGAAAATCGCTCTGATTTTTGCGACGCTAAAATCCCAAACGAATGCCCTTTGCTCATCTCCGAGTTTTTTAAAGTCGGCTTGCGCGTACCCTTAGAAACCAATCATAATGCCACACCCCTGAATTGGTTAACTATTAATTAACTCACAAGAATCACATTTAGACCATAACATAAGCTTCTTCAAATTTTAACATAAGGGCGGTGTGTCATACTGCAGTTAACTTGACATTTGGGCGTATGAGCCAGAGTGGGATAATTTTTCTTTGTTTTGATTGTTTTTTTCTGGCGTTTGTTCTGTTTTATTTTGGTTGTCGTTTATTAACTTTATCTTGCGCACGGTTTAAATTGTTAAATTTCACTTTGCGTATTTTAAGATTTGCGTAGATGTTATTACGTTAACATCTAATACTAATCAATATTGTATTTCATATCAATCTTTTTGTTGTTTTCTTTTTTGTTTTTGGGTTGTGTACATGTTTTAATGTTTAATTTGATTTTTTTTAATTAGGCCTAAGGATGCTCAACCAACAAATTCACCTTTTGATTGTAAAGTCGGGAGTTTATGCTAACGCTTATAGACATTTAACTTACATCTTGAAGGTCTCTTTTAATTAGAGTAACGATGTTAAAATCATCGAAGTGGAATCGTACTCATGCATGTAATTCATATATAAACAGTGGGAAACTAACACGGTAAATCAAACTGTTTATAGATTCGTTACACCTTTTAAACACAACGTTTTTTCGTTTAATCATTACACCACAACATTATTAAGGAAAAGTTTAATCTACACGTGGTCTTTAGGAGCGGTCAAATTTAGCGGGGGGAGGGGCAATGGAGATTCATTTTTTTCGGCCAAAAAATTCGCGTGTTTCCCTTCCGTGTAAAAATCACATTTTCCTTGAGATTAGGTTATTTTACCATATAACAGTCCATGCTCCTCTCTCTCCTTGATGATATTTCTACTCCCCTCTTGCTACAATTTTTTCGCGTATTCTCCCTCAAATCCTCCAATCCCCTGCGTAAGAGACATCTCCCTTACTTTTTTAATCGTTCGTTTAAACTTAGACATATGCACATGTTTATAATGCAAACAATTGAATGTGCATTTCTAACCATTAGGCCTAATTTACCTCCATATCCTCATGTTTGACTGTTTAAACATGTTGAAGTGGTTAAGTAGTGTAATAAAAACAAGATTTACAGCGCATAGTAAGGGACGTAGTCGGCTTGAACAATGATTTACTATGGAACTTCGAATTAATCTCACACCAATGTTATGAAATTGATAGACCTCCACTTCTAATCTTTTTTCTCTGTTTTAAGGCATTTCTCATATTATCATAGGAGGTTATATTATTCCACTAGTTTCACGTTTATCTTTTGTTTAGTATTTCCATTTGCTTACTCGCTCGTTCAATCAACACTGACTACGTTAAATAAAGCCCAGCCTCTCCTGATTTGGTTGCGTCGATTTCTGATGCAGTGTTTAGCTCCTATAACTTTAGCATGAGCAAGACCTGCGTAAGAAGCGGGCGTAGATTGCGAAATGTTTCATCATGTGATCCCATTTCGGGCAAATCAATGCCCATTATCGTATGTCGAGTTTCACTGGCAAGTTCACGGAGTTGTAACTTGTAAATAAAAGACACACGGCCTTGAGGCCGGCTAATAAAATATTCCATATATAAATCCAGTTTCGGACAAATCAATGTATCCTATCAAAGTGTTGTATCTCTGTTTCATCAACCGGCCCGTTTATGCAGGTGTTAACTGTAACAAATATGTTGCCCACGATACATTGTATATGTGTAATTCAGAGGCTCTTATTTCCCATGAGGACTGAGTGAGCACAGAAGCTCACTTGTGGTTGAACATTATCCTCACTCACGATTGCATTTAGTCATGCAAAGTTCAGGGACATTGTTTAAGCATAACGAAATTTATACACAATACTTCCCAAGTTATTAAGGACCCTTGACCCTCTTCTTATGCATTCACTCCATTGGTTTGTTTTATTACGACATTCGTAAAAGACACGTTTTTTCTTCATCGTTCTTTCTTTTTTTGGGGTCTTAATTGTATTTCAACTACATTCGTAAAAAGAAAAAACAAATATAACTTCGACAAGCTTGAAGACTCATAACAATGGGTACACTAGTTCTGGTAACCAAAACCAGAGTTCAACATTATCTTTTAACACTACTGTTATCATCTACTGCTCCTGGTTTTGGTACCGCGATACACGGGAAATGTACAGATAACCTGAACAGTCGAAATTGCGAAGTGCACGCCTTTTTTCCATACGCGGTCACTTTAAAACTATTGTCAAATAACACCCACTTGTGTGCTCTAGATGTACCGTCCTACAACCTTGTACCATTCATTTTTGGATATGTCCTTCCAGGGGCGATAAAATTTATGTAAAATAAGGGCTTCGAATTACTCGAGAGAGTTTTTCACTCAGATGTTGACATCCAATTTTGAACTTTGACTTTCAGCTGTAAAGTTAGAGCATACGGCGTATTGAACTCCAAAGACGCGCTCATTTGGTTTTGTTTGGAGTGATTGAACGTGTTTGGCGTTCGTATTATTATCGAACGTGTATCTTTACCAGCCCGTTACGAAATAAATGGGCATAGCCATATCGCGCAAGGTATTTGTGATTTTCGCACATATTTTTACTAATAAAATAACTTCAAATTGCAGTGCCTGATCTTATAGTATAAACAACAGTGGAATAACCATTAACCAACATTTACAAATGGGGGTGGGGTGGGGTAAGGAACATAAAGACTTTTCTGAGGGGACAAATTTGGATCCTTCCCCGTAATCACTAGGTATTCTCGGGGGGGGGGGGGGTTCTCACATCGGGATGAGGTATTGTATGTCGCCTCTAAGCCCTCATTTAGTAACCTTCAGTCCAGAGACCGACTTTTATATCCAAAGCTATATTCTACCACTTTTTTTTTTTTAAAACGCAAAAGTCAGCTGGAAATTGATGGAATCGAATTTTTTATATTTTTTTGGAAACTCTTCAACTAACGTAAACCCAACCGTTAAAAATTGCTTTTGATAAAGTTAATTTCATCTCAGCTCCAGTGACATTTAGATTTCCTTTTCAAAGTCAATACGCCCGTGGGATAGATCTAGCTCACCTGGCAATGATATTATGACTGATGCAACCCCAACTGTTTTATTTCAATTTTATTCAGCCCAAATATTTTCTTAGTTTAAAAAAATCTACCCTCCTTTCGTCATTCAGAAAAGATATCATGTTACTACTCTCTGTCCAAATCGCACCAAAAAAATCTTGAATTTATCTTCATAGAAAAGACTGGCCGTGATACTACCGTGCGTTCAAAATGTCCTGGCCCGACACCCCGTGGACACTTTTGAAGTCGCGTTCAAACACTCCCAACAATACCAAACATCCGTAAGTTTGTCACGTTTATGACCCTGGTATGACCAGGTGTGACCTTTTTACCTGTATTTACTCATCCGGTTGGGACTTCTACGAAATGTAATTCTGCCTTGTTCCCAAAATTCGTCCAATCGTTATTTGTTGCTTTTTTTCAACTGAAACGGACCGCATATGTAAGAAAGGTATGTGAGATTCTTTGTATCATAGAAATTTTCAAGTAACTTGCTTTTGTTGTTTGTAAATAGATGAGAAATACTGGTTTTTTATTATCGTTTCCATTCTCTGCAATGGCTCCGTTCTGAATCCAGAGGGCCGTTCCAATGATAATGTACAGTGTTTTTAAGATATGGCGACCCTCTGGTTTCATTACTGGAACTATGTAACAACCCGAGTGTGCTTTAAGTAAGATACTGCCTCGTTTTTTTCACGACATTCCGTGGAAACTAAACCACGGCTCGCTACGCTCAGCCGTATTTATATTTTCCACGAATGTCGTATAACTCGGCCATTATCTTTTACAGAGCCTCTCTAATCCGTCAACTGCGCAGTTGACGGATAGAGTTTCTCGATCAAGTCTAAGTAAGCATTCCAAATGTGCAAAAAACCGGGTTCGAAAAAATCGAGGGCGCCTTCCGCTCTGGCATGTTCCTCTCAATGCCCTCTAAATTTTAAATAAACTGTGCAATTTTACTTTTCTAAATTTCCTCACCAAAGTCCCATGGCGTTTACGGAACCGTGGATACGACTAGTCTATACAGATGGTTTATCTTGTTTGAGGGATGTTCGTGGAAATGCGGCCAATCTGCTAATATGCGGATTGTGAGTAAACATTTTCCCTTACCCTCTGCAATCCTAAAATGTGCCGTACCCCATACCATAACAAGAGCAGTGAACAAAAACCGCAACCCTAATGGTTGTCCTTACACGATTGACAACCCAACTGCATTTGACAAGGCGACGTGGACAATTCACCGTTTTTCAGAGCACAGGCATCTCTCTGAGCACAGAAACCATGAGGGCCAAGACTTTGACTACTCAAACAGAAACATTGTGACATAAACAAACCATTCATGAAATTTGACCTTATGAATTTTTCCATACACAGGCATCACCCAAATACTGATCAATAACGCGTAACGTGCTTTGCCGGTGTCATATGTGTCCTACAGAGGTCCCATGGATGGCAAATGAGGTATTTACAATATTCCGTCATGCGCTGTATGACGTCGTGTAGTAAGACTGAATGGCAAGTGACGAAAGAATGGCAATACTCATTGAAATCAATGGGAACTCTATAGAAACGTCCTACAAATAGGTGTGCTTCTGATAAGGTCTGTTGAACTGTTAGACTCCGATAGCGGCAGCCTTTAGGGGCCACTAGGTCGGAGTCTACAACAGGCAAGCCACAGAACCAATATAAAAATCCATTATTTTTCATAACGGTGTTGTGTTTGAATCTTTTCTGACATATACGTCGTGACAGAACGAAATCATTTGATTTAATTATTTAGTAAAATTGAGAATATTTTTTTTTTAAATATCTTGATAGCAGCGTTACAGTTTTTTCTAAATTAAAACACAAAATTGCGCTGTTCGGGTTACTGGGGCAGGAGTCTAAAACACCAAGGTCTAGTCGATAATTGGTTTACTCTTCTGGAGAGATTAATCTATCGAGGAAAGGCATGTCTGATTTAGAAAATGGTTCCATGAATGGTTAAGCGTCTATAATGGTTATTTATTTGGCAGGTTTGGATATTTAAGTAGGTACAGTTCAAATATCCGTCAACGTATATCTGCCTCGGGATTCTGTCTTTCGGCTATCACTGGCACTCGATTGCTTATATATTGAAAAACAAAAAGAGGGAGAAATTCCCTTCTCTTTTATACGCTTCTCCCTCAATTTTATTTGTTTAAATACCGTATTCCAGTGTGATCTGACGTTAGGGTAGCAATTGTTCGGGTTTTGGTTGATATACTGATAATCTCCGGAGTGAGTTTTCAACTCTCCATATGGGATGTAACATGCATTGCGCTGCAGCGACTGACAGAAGTGTTATACTTTGTGTGAGCTTATTGATGACTTCACTTATATTGACATTTTGGATCCTGGTTTTGAAACATCTAAAGGGGGGGGCGTCCTTACATCGGAACGCCAAAAAGTTTCCATTCCGCAACGTTCTCGGGAAGAGTGAAAAACTTATAACAACCTTATCAGCAGAAGGAAGAAGAAATTTATTAATACTCGATTCGCGCTGATCTAGGGGACAACTGTACTTTTTCGGGTGAGAGAACTGGTTTGCGAGGGGCGCACAGCAATTAAAATTTGCAGACACTCCTGTCCGTGCGTTCTTAATACTGTGGTCTACGGCTAATACGATATGCAGTTGTCAAAGCATAGAGGTCATTGGTAAAAGTAACGTACGTTAATATGTGAAATAATTACTTTATGAGGCAGGTGCGCCTTGAATCCTGAATATGGTAACAATGGTTTTTGCGCTATTGTTTTTTTTTTTTTTTTTTTCCCCACACAGGTGTATGGGCCATCTGATCATCTTTCAAGTTGCCTAAACAAATAGACTATACAAGTCGTCAATACCCACGATGGTCCAACATAGTGCTTAATATTTGTTTAAAGCACGTTGGATGAAATATTGGAAATGAAATACACATATGTGGAATAACGGCGCCCTGAAATTAAACCTCTTTAGTTTAGGGAATACTTTGTCAGTGTCCGACATTAGGAACAGGGTAGAAGGACCAAACCGTAGGCACATAACCGTTTTACAGTGCTCAGTAGAATTTTAATTATTTCCATCCTTACTCTGTTTAATCTCAAATACATTTTTAATCCTTAATCTAATGCCATTATTTTAAACACTTGCAAACACTTTAACATTTAAAAGTAGCGTTTTCGCAGTTGACCACAGAAAAGCGTTTATTTCCTAAACATAGTTTTACAGTGAATGTGAAATGATTGGGTGACTGATTTCAACCATGGTATTTAAAATGTACAAAATTCAATTCAGAAAAGTACAGTTAAACAAAAATTAATAAGTTTGTTATGGCCTTTTTCCTTTCAAGTCACGATTCTATTGAAGGGCAGCCGAAGCGACGTTCTTGGATCGGATTAATAATGCTTCTTCCATTCTAACCTAATGGATTGATCAAAACTTGTCCCCAGCTCCTAATCAGCGCGAATCGAGTATAAACGCTACGTTGCCCTTACTGGTCGAGACCCCTCTCGGAAGTAAATAAAGTAGGAATCGTGTTCAAAGCCACAGCTTATTTAGTGTGGCGCTAGTCAGATGGAAGATTGTGCTATTGAAAGCATTTTTGGGGGTGTTGAGGTTAGGTAGTTCTATTAAATTCGAGGTAGTGATGGAATTTACGTACAGCCCAGGGTCCCGGCGGGCGGATAGAACAGGAGTTTTAAAAGGCGAAAGGTCGCAGGTGGATTGGGAAACGAATTACAAAGCTGTGGCCATAGACGTGATTTTCCGACGGATTTTAATTTTTACCGAAAAGTTCCACAACCGCACCAGTGGCGGCGCCGTGGGGGGGGGGGGGGGGGGGGGGGGGACAAGGGGGGGCAAAAATTTTTCCCCCAGTTCGAAAGAAAAATGAAGGATTGGGGCAAATTCAGTGATTTGGGGGCAAAAATCAGCGGATTTGGGGGGCGCAAAATTGGTGAAAATATTCAATTATTTTATAATTTTTCCCCCAGAATTTCAACTTTTGCCCCCCGCAATAATTTCACAGCTTTGTCCCCGTTGCCCCCCAGAAAAAGAGGTCTGGCGCCGCCACTGACGCTCGACTCTAATTATAAAATCAATAGCGCATATATATTCTATGGTGTTTTGGTCATAAAGGTCATTTTTCTGCATGACTGTGCGACAAACCGTTTGGCTGTAGATTGAATTTTAACCAGTAACAGTGCTCTTGATTGGCCTTGGTAATTTTTGTCGCGCTATCCAATGTGCGCGTATTTTAAAGGAGGCGTGCCATAAACGCGCGAGCGTGCATGGATGATGGCATAATCTACTCGTACATCGTTAGTACGTATAAAACCTTGTGGATGGAATATTGCGGTAAAAAATGATTTCCGGTAGGAAACGCCAAAATCCACGTATTGGGTAGGGATGGTAAGTTGGCGCTTTTGACTTTAATGATGCTTGCCTGTGGTCGATGCCCAATGCGATATTATGAATTTTATATTTTGAAGATTTATTTGTCAATTCACTGGTGGTGGCTGTCAATGAAGCTGTGTAGGCTAGGTCAATCAGAATTGTATGTGTGCTGTAATTGCTGATTTTGTTTTTATTATTACTGAGATGCCAGGTTTTCACATTCTGCTAAATGGTGTAGGTATTTCAGATTTACATGTCCCTCTGAATTGGTACATGTGCGGTTAATGTGAGATGAATGAATTTCATTTTCTTGTAATTAATGAACTGCTGATTTGAACACTAAATTGTGTTGGCATTCAGAATGCCATGCTTTTTGTGGAAATTTGTGTATTTTTCTTAATCATGAAATGGGTGAAATTTTGAATGTTGCTTTTCCAGTAGAGATCGCGCCACTATGTAGGACTACGGGCTACCATGACCCCCCCTGCACCCCGGGGATTTTTGGAGACAAACATTTTGTGAAGCTTATACATAAGCACTTTGAATTCAGGTTGTTCTGCCAAATCCCCACCCTGGGTTAACGGTGTGACTGAGGGCGTCTTTTCAAAATGGCTGCCCAAAATGCAACTACCCCCCTTCAGGAGGGGAGGAGAAGTGCCAAACATGCTTAGCACAAAACAGAAACATCCTAGGCACTTGATTTTGGTTACCAATAGATAAGCTATGGTCCTCCTCTTTCATTGAGATTAAAATGGAGTACCAACATGCCTGGCATTCGTCACAATGACGTCATGAAAAGTTCGCATGCATGTTAGCACAATTGTCAATTTCCATAGACACATAGGGGAAAATTCATTTTTCGCCAAAATGTTAGGGGAATATTCAATTTTCATGCGGGTTTTGGCTCTACTCGATGGAAAATGTCTAGTTTTATTAATTGATTGAGGAGCATTTGAGTGCTATTAATAATGCGTTGAGTCGCTAATAATTGCGAAATATCAATTTTCAAACCCAATTTGTACATGTATTCTTCATACTTTCCTCAACATATGGACCGTATAGTGACGTAATAATGGGGAGGTTGGCACTTATTTTGATACCACTGGAAAGAAGAAACTTTAAGTTATCCATTGTATGGTACAAAATTTACAGGAATCGGATGTTCAGTAACGAAAAATCACGGGGGGGGGGGTGGGTCGGGCGTTTGTTACAAAAAATGACTTCAGGTAGACGAGAGGTTAAGTCAAATACGTTACAAGTTACAAGTATGATTTGCCTTCCTAAGCCTTGGAAGATCGACTGATGATGTTGCCGGAGCACTCGTATGAGGGATCTGTGGAAGGTTGCAAATCCAGAGATGCAATATCCAGCCCTATTTGGTACCCAGGCAGATGTGCCTAAAGCCAGAAATTCCTCCACAGATGATCGTTGGTTGGTAGTTAAATGATGGTGCACTAGATACAAAGTGGCTATAAGGAGAGTTAATGCCACAAGTAAAGCGTTGTCGACATAATAGTAGAGGAGAATAATCTTATACCGAGAAGGACAATTAAGAATGGACTCAAGAAGAGGAGGAGGCAAGAAAAGATCAATTTCTGAAAAATCAAAGGAAGGAGCTGCATTTAAGCGGCATCCAACGAGGGGCAAGCTTCTGGGCTGGTCTCCTTCCATACAGGGCAAGCATACGCCACACATGAAGCAGCACAGGGCAAGCTCCGTCGATCTCAGCGCATGCGGGCATTCAGGGTAGGTAATGAGGAGGAAGGCCCTTGTGGCAGAGGACCCAGAAAGCTCTGAGTTAAACATGGTCGATGTGCTTTCGGAGAGGCAGGGGTTTCGTCCTTATTCTTGAAGCAGATCAACTATGTTGAACGTTGCGGTGGTCCAGAGGCGGACCCCCCATGAAGTCTGGGTTTTAGCATGTTCCGCGCATCCGGAGAGCTCTCGTTTATCTCACCAAGCATGAAGCAGATGGACTATACGCCCCTGGCGGGGTCTAGAAGTGCGGAGCCTGGAAGCTTTTCAGTACATAGCATGTTTGCGTGCTCGGAGGAGATCTCAGTATCTCATTATCTTGAAGCAGATGAACTATACTGGCCCCTGGCGGTGGTCAAGGTTGACGGAGCCCCGGAACCAGTTTTTTTTAGTACGTGTGGAGTGACGTCGGATGGCTTCAGTGATCTCATATCTTGAAGCAGATGAACACTATGTTGGAACGTTGCGGGGTACAGGGAGGAGCCACCCAGAAGCTCTTGGGGTTTAGCATGTTCCGCGATCCGAGGCTCTCGGGTATCTCACAATCATGAAGCAGGTGAACTATACTGCCCCTGGCAGGGTCTAGGGTTCAGGGCCGTGGAAGCTCTTGAGTAAATAGCATGTTTGAGATGAGTGCATTCGGAGAGATCACAGTTATCTCACTATCTTGAACGGCAGATGAACTATACTGCCTGTGACAATAACGATAAAAATCACAACAATGGTATTTTTTTCTTTTTATTTTTCCGAAAAACATCATTTCGCGACCCCTTAGGTGGGGTCAGGGGCATACTGTTCCCATCCCCTGCCCTCCCTAGCTACCACTGCTTACGATTGTGGGGTCGTAAGAGAGACTGCAGTCCAGGGTGACTCAAAGTAAAACATGACTATCACAGTGGTCCAGGGGCGCTCCAGACCCAGGGTCACTCAAAGGTGACGCCTGGCACGCCGCGCAGACGGAAAGCATACACCTGTGCCCGGAGTGGACTTGCGCGCTGTGATGTTATCCTCACAATAAGGGACGTATGGCAAGCTATAAAGGCCATCATAAAGTAATTGCTTGCAACTGTCGTTGCGAGAAAGTAGCAACGCGTTGCGACATTCGCAACGCGTTCGACGTCGTCGGCCACTCAAAATCATGAAATTTCGGTGGACGTATTTCAAAAAAAATAGACCCACAACGCGTTGGCTAGTACTTTGCAAACGCGTGCAAACCTCCAACAACGCGTGCGAAGCTTCACACGCGTTGCAAGCTTCACAACGCGCGGCTAAGGTCCCAAGCCATAAGGGTCATCACGTATTGCCGCAACGCGTTGTGAGAAAGTCACAACGGCGTTGGCGACATTTCGGCAACGCGTGCGACATTTACGGCAACGCGTGCGTGACATTTTCGGCAACGCGTTGCGGCTGTCGGCCAATAAAATCATGAATTTCTGTGGACGTATTCAAAAAATAAATCTCACAAGTGATGCTTTTTTGCAGTGTGTTGCGACTTCGCCAACGCGTTGCAACCATCACACGGTTGCGGTAATACGTTTATGACCCTTATTGCATTCACAAAGCGTTGTGAAGTTTACAACGTGTTGTGAAGCTCGCAACGCGTTGTGAATGCTTGCAACGCGATGTGAAGGCCATAAGGGTAATAAACGTATTGCCGCAACGCGTTGTGGAATCTATTTTTTGAAAATTGTCACAGAAATGTATGATTTTGATTGGACGACAACGCAACGCGTGCCGAACAGATCGCAAACGCGTTGCCGAAATGTCCGAACGCGTTGCCAAAAATGTCCGCAAAAGCGTTGCTACTTTCTCCCAACGCTTTGCGGCAATACGCTATGACCCTTACGGCTTGTGAACCTTCGCAACGCGTGGCAAGGTTGCAACGCGTTGTGAAGCTCGCAACGCGTGTGAAGGCTTGCAACGCGTGGGTGAGTTTACACCACACGCGGTGCTAGATACTTTGCAACGCGTTGGGGGTCTAATTTGTGAAATAGTACAGGAAATTCGTCCATTCTTAATTTGGCCCGACGCCGCAAAACGCGTTGCTACTTCTTGCAACGCGTTTGCAGAATGTCGCCAACGCGTTTGCGTGAAATTGAAATGTCGCAGAACCTTCACCCCGGCGGGACTGCATGAGAGGGGCTGGGAGGTCACAACGACGTGTGAATGCATAAGGGTCATAACGTGTTGGCCCTGCAGACGCGTGATTGAAAAGTCACAACGCGTTTCGACATTTCGGCAACGCGACATTTCGGCAACGCGTTTCGCATTTCCGGCAACGCGTTGCGGTGTCGGCGGGGGCCAATCAAAATCATGAATTTTCTTTCGGTGACGTATTTTTCAAAAATATCATTCACAACGCGTTGTGGAACCTTCTCAACGCGTTGCAAACCATCACAACGCGTTGCGGCGGCGGCATACTTTATGACCCTTATTGCTTCACACGCGTTGTGAAGTTTACAAACGTGTTGTTAAGCTCGCAACCGCGTTTGTGAATCTTGCAACGCGTTGTGAGGCCATAAGGGTTCATAACGTAGTTGCCGGCAACGTCGTTGTGGATCTATTTTTGAAATATGTCACAGAATCGATGATTTTGATTGGGCCGCACCGCAACGCGTTGCCTAAATATCGCAACGCGTTTCCGAAATGTCGCAACGCGTATGCCAAATGTCGCAACGCGTGCTACTTTCTCACAACGCCGTGCGGCAATACGTTTATGACCCTTACGGCGTGTGAACCTTCGCAACGCGTTATGAAGGTTCGCAACGCGTTTTTGGAAGGTCGCAACGCGTGTGAAGGCTTGCAACGCGTTGTTGAGTTTTCCCAACGCGTTGCTAGATACTTTTGCACGCGTTTGTGGGTCTAATTTTTGAATACGTCACAGAAATTGTGAAAGGTTGCAACGCGTTGTGAAGGTCGCAACGCGTTGTGAAGGCTTGCAACGCTCGTTGTGAGTTTCACAACGCGTGCTAGTTACTTTGCAACGCGTGGTGGGGTTAATTTTTGAAATACGTACAGAATCAGTCATTCTAAGTGGCACGGACGCCGCAACGCGTTGCACTTTCTTGCAACGCGTTGCAGAAATTGTCGCAAACACCGTTGGCTGAAATGTCGCAACGCGTTGCGCGGCATGCGGCAATACGTTATGGCCTTTATAGCTTGGACATAGGGGCGAGCCCACTCTAAAGGCACCTTTGAGTCTCCTTTGACATCTGCATCCTGTGCGCCAGACAAAACGCCAGGCTCCCGCACTCTAAGGCCGGTCGCCGGCACACATGCCGAACAGGAGAGGCAGATCACCGTCCCGGGGCCGTTCCATCTGAGCCAAATAGACCACAACCAAGCTACCTGGTGTTGAAGTACGTCGTTAGTACGTTAACAAACAAACTCTGCGGGCTAGTAGTTTGGTGCGTCGCACGCGTACACTCCCTGCCTGAATCTCTCGCAACATAGTAAAGACGCTTGTTTGCTCACTTGGTAAACCAGCCGTCAAAACATCAAGACTCAAGAAACCATTGTTATGTGGTTTCAAGGTGATCAGTGGTTAAGGTGGCTGCAGGCTGTGTTTGTGGTTTAGTGTATAGTAAGTCATAGACCATTTGTACATAAAGCGCCCTCCTATATATACACTAAAAGGCGAAACTTACTTTATTTTTTTAAGTGTTTACTTTACCTCAAACTAATCCAAACTTGCATCGAGCAAAGTATATAATTAGGTGACACCGGATTTTGCCTTTTAAAGATGGTATTAAGTGTATAAATACACGGTGTTTCATTGTTTTGCGGCCATTTTGAAATATGACGCCCTTTAGAGGCAGGGTAAGATGCCAAAAGGTGTTCACTATCCTTCCGGTGTGTTTTGGTGCAACTATGTAGTCACATAGTGCATTGAATTTGGTCAAAAATAAAGATAATGTCAAAAAAGGGCACATTAAGTGGAATATTGGCCGCCATTTTGAAAAAAAAGCGCCCTCACTCTTTAACCCAGGATGGGGATTTTTGCAGACAAGCAGATTTTGATAAGCTATAATGCTATAAGGTTCAAAAAATGGTGGTCTCCAAAAATCCCCGGGGGGTGCAGGGCTTCGGTTATGGGCTCCTGGACCTAATGGTGTTGTGGGGTGCTTGAGTTGGGTTTCTGTCCAATTGCCACCATTCCCATGGTAATGCAGTACAGGTGCCAATTCAAATGGTCAGTGTGAAATCGGTTTCTGCTGAAGGCATCAACGTTACATTGGTGGTGCCTATATGTCCACATTTGGACATATTGAGTTAGGGGGTCCATTCAACAGGTTTCAATCCGTAGTTTGTACTGGTTCTCACTATTTAACTCATACTAACATGATGCCACATGTTAAAAACACTTAACATATACGATATAAATGCTCTAAAAACTTCAAAACAGCAATCTTCATGTACCGTTATGTTAAACAATACCTTCCCAATCATTTTAAAACTTCTTCTATAAACAAAAACCATATTAAAATCCATCACACTATACAGCCAACAATTTTATTCCAATTAAACCACCTTTGAACTAACTAAATACCAATCAAAATTCCGGTCCTAGGATGTTGAATTCCCTTGACCAAAATTTAAAAAAATCATCAAATGCAGTCAATAATTTAATCAATTTTAAAAGTCACGTTATTTTCCAAATACTAATTACGTATATCCTCTTTACTTTTTTGTTTTTCCTGTTTTATGTACAAATCAGTCCGCTTTAATTTAACCATAATTCCATTGCCATAAATTGACATACCATTACTCGGTTTTTAAACATTTATGATAATACTTTTTCAAATTTTAAATCGGTTACACACAAACCGTAGCTGCCGCCAACATCTTGGGTCCTAAGTCATATTATGCCCCAGTTCGCTGTGCATTATTCTGCTGCACTCTTCCCGAATATATGATACAGCACTTATTAACTTCGCCATCTGAACTGTTATGCTTTTAATACCTCCGATATTATACACTTCTGACAATCACTTCCTGTAACCCCCGGGGTCCTGTCCTGTTTTTGTTTTGTCCTGTCCTGTTTTTGTTTTTTGTCCGCCTTTGATGGCCACAATCATTCCCACTCTCACGGGTGGGGTCAATCTAAAGTTCATTTGATCTTAATGGCCTCTTCCACACCATCTTCCCCAGACTCATTATTATTCTTTCCAACATGTTTATTAATCTTTCTAATATCTTTCTATATCGTTTGTGTTTAAATGACCAAATCTTAACTGTATTACAACTCCCACGAATATGATATAAATTATTATGATTTAAATTTGGAGACTTATTGTATTCATTATAGATACTGCAATACACTGTATAATTCTTCTATTGTTTAAACACTATAATTCCGATAAACGTGATCATTGTAGTGTCATTAATGTATAATCATGAAAGATGAGTTGAAATAAATATGTCCTACTGTCTACTGTTTCGAAGGAATATGAGCAGGTGCGTAACCATACTGAGGCCTCGGGGGTGGGGGGGGCAAGACTCAAGAAGTTTCCCTTTTTTTTCCGGCTCGCTTCGCCCGCCGGTCGACCTATAAAAAATAAAAAAATTTTTTTCCAGCGGTTCGAAATCTGAAGAGGGGTGTGGGGGGGGGTAACTTCTTCGACCTCACCAACACAAACCAATTTTTCTATCTCTATTCCTTCTCCTTCCCCTTTTCTTATCTCTTTTTTCCCCTTCCCTTCACCCTTTTCTTCTCCTTCTTTTCCCCTTCTCCTGCCCTTTTGCTTCTCTTTCTCTTTCTCCTCCCTTTCCTTTCCCCTTCTTTTCTTCTCCCCCTTCTTCTCTCCCCATTTTTTAGCTTCTCAATCCCCATTTTAGTTGTCCGAGGGGCGCAGTCTGCCCCCCTGCCCCCGCTGGGGTCTTGTTTTATAGTTGAAGGGGGTCTTTGTTTTATGTTTTGGGGGGTCTTTGTTTTATATTTAGGTGGGTCTTTTTGTTTTTATAGTTGAAGAGGGGGTCTTTTGTTTTATAGTTGAGGGGGGGGGGTCTTTGTGTTTATAATAGTTTAAGGGGGTCTTTTGTTTTATAGTTTTGGAGGGGGTCTTTGGTTTATAGTTTGTGGGGGTCGTTGTTTTATAGTTAGAGGGGGGTCTTTTGATTTATAGTTAGGGGGTCTTTGTTTTATTAGTTAGTGGGTCTTTGTGTTTAATAGTTGAGGGGGTCTTTGTTTTAATAGTTCGATGGAGTCCTTTGTTTGAGAGTTGAGAGTCTTTGTTTTATAGTTGAGGGGGTGTTTGTTATATAGTTGAGCTTGTATTATAGTTGAGGGGGTCTTTTTTTTTTATAGTTGCAGGTCTTTGTTTTTCTACTTTGAAGGGGGTCTTTGTTTTATAGTTGATGGGTCCTTTGTTTTATAGTTAAGGTGGGCTTTGTTTTATAGTTTAGGGGTTCTTTGTTTTAGAGTTGAGGGGGTCTTTTGTTTTATAGTTGAGGGGGTCTTTGTTTTATAGTTGAGGGGGTCTTGTTTTATAGTTGAGGGGGTCTTGGGTCTTTTGGGGGTCTTAGGGTCTTTGTTTTAATAGTCACCCAGGAATCAACAACCACTAATAAACTAGGTGTAGCAGACGACATCTGTGCCGCTAGTGTTGGCGCCCGGAATATGGCCCTTGCCTAATGAAGAGTCACAACGTGATTGTTTGTGTCTTTAAATGAAATTGAAATTAATCATAAATGTGGGACTAGTAAACACACCAGTGGGTGGTAAAGATTTTTTGTCTGTGCCATATTTTGTATACTTTCTGAGGGTTTGGGGAAACTGTACATTTTAGTTTCTAGTACACTCATCTAGGCGTGAACGTTTTTTGAAAAACATGTCAAATCTTTAGATGCTCTGTAGCTAAAAAATCAGCCTTCATCAATGACTTTTTCAATTTTTGGGTTGAAGAGGATGGTGACGAATCTTCCAAAAAAATTCAGTTTTGAAGTAAACCAGTCGCTTTATAGCCCAGATTGAATGTTGTGAGAGGTCATCTTGTACACAATTAGTCCTATGGGGAGTTATTAGTGGTGTGATTCATCAGTGCATTGCCTGAATCTTTATGTAGTGTGTGTGTTTCAATCTATGTTCCACATGTGCATAAATAACTAGAGCTTTTGGTATGATGTCCCATATGACTTCTAAATATTTCACTAGGGATTTGGTGAATGTGTGACTTTGGAAATATCAAGTATAGCAGGCCAAAGGTGTCATAAATTACATTGTATGGTCGACCATAGTTTCATTATTGATATTTCAAATGAGTGAAATGTGAATGATGTGTTTATCTTGGAATGATGCAGTTAGATCACAGATAAATAATAAAACAATGAGCATTTTTTGAAAAAAAAGTGTTAATGAATCTTGTTTCTGCTGTCTGACTCTTTGTATTTCAGGTGCCAGGGTGGTTTCTTAGCCACCAACTTACCCGCGTTCCAGATTAGATTTTGCGCTCTCCGGCCGCTTTTGGGAAAATTGTGCGCGTGCTCGTTTTTCAGGTCACTCCCCGCTATACAAGTAGTACAGAGTGGTCCAAAAAAAGGTTTACACTTTTTCTTCTGCAAATTTCTCAAAAGTGGGTAGACATATCAAACTAGTTTGAGGGTATTTATTAACTACAATATCTTGTTGGAATCTGGTGAAAACGACGTTGAAAACAGAGCTGAAATGACAAAATGGCTGCCATATAGAGAAAAGGAGTCAAAAACCATTTTACTCACACATAAGTCTATGGCACTCTCACTGTTGGTGTTCACGAATTACATTATATCCAAGAATGATACACATATTGAACAATGCAGCCCCTCATGGGACTTGGCATTTGATAATAACCACAAAGGTAAGAATTAAGACCTCAAAGTATTTCAAGTTTCTCTTATAAATTTAAAAATAAAACGGTTACGATATTCCTTTACGATCTTGTCTCAAACCATGCAAAACATTGAAAATGTACAAGCATAATCTTGACAAAACATTTAAGTCTCTTTCAATTTAGAACCCCCCCATTGAAATCAACTTAATTATTATGTTAATTGATATTTCAAGTTCAGTTTCACGGTTGAGATTTTCTCTCATTAATTTTCAAATGGTAAACACTTAACAGTAGTTTCTTACATGAGTAAACCTACAGTTCACACAATGATACGCGTACGGGCCTGCCTTCGCGCCCTGCGTTTAGCAGTGACCTCGATCTTCACATTCCATATTCACTTTCGCTAACTTTTATGCCATTACTTGTTAAAATTTGCTTTGTTTTGTACATTACTTTATAATAATGTAATTTACTATATTGCAAATATTTTCTGTAACTCATATCTTAAATGTTATTGTGTGCTGGGGATAGAGCCTTTTCAGTGGCAGCTCCACATCTGTGGAATTTGTTGCAAATGTCAATTCAGAATGCTGCTAATATCAATTCATTCAATTCTATGCTCAAAGATCATTTGTATCCTTAGGTTTGTATCTTTGCTGTATTTTTCTGTTTTGTTTACTTTTCATTGTCATACTCTGCGCCTTGTAACCGTCGGAAAAGGCGCATTATAAATGTATGTTATTATTATTATTGGCATACATGGCTGTGTTCAAATAAATTTGATTAACAGTAGTAAAACTTTCCAAAAATATGGGGTCTTTGGGTGATATTTTCAAAATATATGGGGTCTTTGGGTGACAGCGCCCGGTGCTGAAAATTGGGGTCTTAACAGTCCACACCATTTACGTGTCGTCTTGGCACACAGCTTCGCCCATTGTTGAATCTTGGCAAACCTTGGCAAATCTTCACTGCGCTGGGGAGTTATCAACCACATCATAAACGGCTGAGCGTGGGAAACTCCACGTACACACAGTGTCAGATAGCGTCGATTCGGATTTTTGTACATTGCGGTACACTGGAGATTGCGCAAAATACTTGGCCTATCGTAACGATTTACTCTCCAAAATATTCCTAACTAAATTGTCTAGTTAGCTGACTAGTTTATAATATAGGTTTACTTTTGGAAAAAGACGAAAGAACGTGAAAAATACGATCCATACAAGCAATTTTCTTACCTTATCAGCTGGCTCAATTCTCGGTTGCTTCTGTCAAGTCATGCCACACGCCAGACTTACAAAAACTAGTGAGCTAATTGGTCTTTTTTTGTCAGGAACCCGTTTCTAACATCAGATCGACCACCTGATTCGTTGATTTCGCGATATCCAAGGTACCGCGAAACCGTTTTTTCATTCCTTGTTCAAGCTAATCGCAGAGCCTTTAACACAGCGTTTGGCTGCTAGGGAGTCCCACGACGTAACGCATGTCTAAGAATAGCCGGCCAATTAGCGATGCGGATACGGAATAGGTGGCGCTGTGTCCCAGCAGTAGAGATGCTATGGGAGCGTAAATGGTGTGAGTCTTACATACGCGCCCAGGGGCGGCTCCCGAATCGGTAAAGCAGGGGCGAAAGGAAGAGTTATAATGTGCGAGTTATCGGGAACAGACTTATTCATGCAGAACTCTTTATTGAAGTAGTATTATTGTTGTATTAAGTGGTCAGGTATACCAAATTCCTAGCTAAAATACAAGTGTAAAGAGTTATGTGAAGCAGTTCAATGTGTTGGTTGATAACATGCAGTGTTTATCTCTGCTTTTCGCCCCTGCTTTGCCGATTCTGGTGCCGCCCCTGTACGCGCCACCTCCAAGATGGGAGTGCTTCCCCGTATATTAGTTATTACCAGCAATAGGGTGCATCTGATGCCCCTCATGTCAATCAATTTTCTTGTCCCTAGTCTTAAACAGTGACCTCTATACATGGATAGCGGGCGGCGATCGAAAAGTGAAACATTTTGTCCGACATATTGAGAAGGGCAAAAAGCTGTCGTGATGGTACTGGACCATAATATCGGACCAGAATCTCCCGTGCATAATGCTTAGAGGTTTAAGCAACAGTATAAAAATTAAAAGACGGATAAGCGGGGAGTTTTTTTTAAATATTATGTAATGGCTGGTGCATGGTGGGTGGAGGAGTGTGGAACCCCTGCAATATTCTAGTTTGAAGTCACATTTTCTCACACAAAGTTGATAGAAACGATTTGAAATTATGTGGTTCATCATAAATAATAATGCACCGAGGTATGGACTGCAATACTACTGTCCATTCAATTAGCTTAGACCCTCGGTTTTTAATTAATATTAGAGAAGGTAGAGGTGTCGGGAAAAATCGTGAAAGAAAAGTTTGTATTCACAAAATTACCCAACAGGATTTCGAAACATATGGATGGAATTTTACCTACAAATCTATTGAAATTTGACCCTTTTCCCCTCAAAGTTGCAAATGATCTGTCCAACGTCTGGTACCATTAACAAAATCACGTGTGAGGTGGTCTTTAGTATTATACATATGAGGTAGGAAGCGACTATCGATGCAGCGATACCCACTGCGATCAATATCGGCGGACCAGAAGACCTTGGTCGAACAGTGACCTGCACATAATAATTGTGTCATCTTCTCTTAAAAGAACGTACAAAGTATGTATTGTACCGGGGTATTGTCTATAACAATTGTCTATAACATTTATTTATTTATTCGGATACACACTGGTTCAAATCATGTACCTCTGGCATTCTGACTCCAGTCAGCTTCGTGCAAACATGGGGAAAGAAGAAGAGTTTGTCCCCTGATATGAAGCAGGCCATTTGATACCGATACTAAATCTATTCATACAATTGACATTTCACGCCAAATGTTCCGAAAAACAACAGCCTTTACCCAAGAGTGTATTTTGTTCATATCGTCAGTAGATGGTCAAAACGTATGTACAAATGAAGTTTCTCCAATCAGATAACCGTAGTTTTCAATTTTTTTTTGCTGAAAATGATAGATGCGGGCTGTTGAAACCTGGGTCTTACTAAGGCGACCTTGCTTTTCAATTTGTCCTAAATGTAAGCAAAATGTGATTATATATGTAAGCCTACATTCTAAGAATCATGAGGTATAGCATTGTAATCATCTGTAACACAATAATTATCTGAGATTTCACGTCCTCATGTCGCGAGGTGTCCTGACTCCCTTTTTATACTAAATTTGTGTCAAGTATTTTTTTTAAGATGTTCAAGTTTTGGCTGCTATATTGATTGACGTCATGTTACAATTATAAACATATCATAAATACATTTATTGTGTCTAGCAACATAACCTAAGTACTTCACGTCTATTTTTATCGCAGGTATTTGCTGTTATAGGGCATATTTTAAAATTATTGGATTTGGCTTCCATTTTGAATTTGAAGTATGACTTAATGTTACAAGTGCCATACACTTGTTCACTGGATCCTATGGTATATCTAGTAACTCCATAGTTTGATAATATAGGGTTGAATATATAGGGCCGTATTCTCAAACGATGTTTAAAATAAACGGTGGTTAGGCCTAAACTGCGGTTAGCTAAACTCACTGTTTAAAAAACCACAGGTTAAATATGTTAACAAGTCGTTTCACCGAACTGTGGCTTATCTTCGCCTATATCATTACGTGTTCGCCTATATCATTACGTGTGCAATATTTATGGCAGACAATGCCTTCCGTAGTTGTAAATACAATGCAGGAAGCCCACGTGTAAATTTCAAGAATGTCGCGCTATACAAGGAGCTTTAGAATTTGTTGAATGCTGGAGACAAAACCCCGGGCCTGTTAAAAACCGTTTTATGTCGTTGTGCCCCACTTGCTATCATTCAATACTATAACAGATAAACACGAACATGAAAATAAACGCAAAGGAAAATGGACGAGAAGAAATTAACTGAGGACTCGGAAAAGAAAAATAAGAGAAATAAAGGAGATAACTGGTCTAACCACGAGTATCACATAGAGCTGAAAATATCAGGCATTTGATGAAAACGTGAAGTTAAAACACGCCTTAAACTACCCCCGGACCAAGTCTAAGTTTAACAACGTTTTAGGCATGTTTAACGATGTTCGGTTAAAATTTTAGCAGCGTTTAAAGTTAACCATTCTTTGAGAATTGCGTTTATTTTAGCGGGCGTTTAAATTGCGATGATTTAACCAGTGATTAGCGTTAAATATCGTTTGAGAATACGGGCCGAGGGTCTAAGCTAATTGAATGGACAGTAGACCTCGTCATTTTCTGTAAAACGTTTTACAAAGTGTTGCTAAACGAAACACCAAAAGGTGGTATTCGTGTAAAGTAATTTGTACAAAGCAGTTTTCGTCTTGACATGGCCTTCACCCCATCAAAACCCCATCTGTAAAGTTTGGTGCCGATATTTCAACCCGTTTTGCTGTGGGAGCTAAAAACGTGATTTTCTAAAATTTTGTCGAC